>JANHGB010007621.1:0-13419 GCA_026283785.1 Coracopsis vasa
CCAGAGAAGCTGTGGCTGCCCCATCCCTGGCAGTGCTCAAGGCCAGGTTGGACAGGGCTTGGAGCAACCTGGTCTAGTGGAAGATGTCCCTGCCTGTGGCAGGAGGTTGGAACTGGATGAGCTTTAAGATCCCTTCCAACCTAAACCAGTTTGGGATTCTGTCATTGTAATAAAACCAGCTTCTTCCTTCTCTTCCTCTACCATATGGCCTCCACAAAGAAATTAATAATGAATTATCTTAATTTTAAAATTGTATGTATTTCACCTGAGCCATAGACATTTGGCTAACACCATTGCTGGCAGAAATTACACATTCACCTATAAATGATCCTGGCAAATGTCACTCTGGAATATTGCACATTGTCACTGAGCAACATAAAGAAATGTATTCTTGCACACAGGAAAGGAGATATTGCTGGTTTCCTAAGGGGAAACTGAGACTTAAAGCTGTTAAAAGACTTTAATGCAGAAATTGTTCCAAATCTTTTTAGAGTCTTTGCAGCAAGAATACTCCTAAGCATACAAATAAAACCAGTCAATGATGTTCACCTTTCAAGCCTTGAATGCTGGAGATTTATAGTGGCATGCACCATAGCTCAGAAGTTAGGAGGGTTTCCAAACAAATGCTCTCAAATACAGTTTGCAAAATAACTTGTGCAAATTTCAAAAAGATAAACAAGTATGCAAAGCTTGATGGGAAATTCACAACAGATTATTCGCTTGGCTGACCACGAATCCTCTTAGAAGAAGTTAGCTAAGACTTTTTCACAGCTGTTTGGTTTTTGCCATTTCTTATCAGGTTGCCACCATGAAGACATTTTAACTATTGCTGGGAGCTGGTGTACCACCACCACCACCAATTTTGCATGGACAATCTATTTCACAAGGTAATAACTTACAGTCATTTCCAACTGGTTTCTCAAAAATCTCTGGTGGTTTTGAGCTCATCTAAATCACTGCGTCTGTGTACTTATCCTCGTTTCTAACCTACCTACGTTTTTTATCCCGTCCCCTTTGAAGTCGGGAATTGGGAAAACTGATTGAAACTTAAAATTTGCAGTTTGTGCATATAGTTTACTATATGCCCTTTCCCAGCTGTCATTGTATTTGCCTTCTTCATAGCACTATTCCTTATCTTAAAATGAAATTAATTTACTCTTTCATCTCTTTTCCTCAATCTTGGTTTTTCCTCCTCGTAGATAATTTCTTTGTCTCTGTTTACTCAATGAGATTTCAAGTCTCTTCACTAATGTACTTTTTTCTCTGAGCATTTGAAAAAGTTCTCCTTAGCCTTGTCACTTGCGTACTCCATTAAAGGCATCTGTCATTGGGTACCCCGTGCCGTGGGGTTTTATTTCTTTGGGGTTTATTTTTATTTCCCTGCTGCTTTGTTTGAAGTTGTACAATTAGGGGTCACTAAAAATATCTAATTCTTACCAGTCTTTGGGTTTATCTTTATTGCTCTAAACAGGCTTACAGGCTGATTAAGAGTCCCAAAGCAGTCTATCAAGATATGGGAAATACTCAAAACTCCTCATTAACATTTGCTTGGTTTTGTTAAATGAAAAGTAATTATGAGCACCATTGTGTCATGCAGGTAATCATTATGTTGAATATGTCTTTGGGAAATAAGATAGCAGATCAGAGCAGAGCATTAAGCTGTCTACATCTATTTGGATACAATAACTATAATCACAGCCAAGAGACCCAAATGGCTCACGGTGCAAGCAATTTTCTACTATTTTTCCACTTTTCTACTTTCTGGCATACAAGATCACAGAATCATAGAACAAACTAGATTGGAAAAGACCTCTAAGACCATTAAGTCCAACCTTTATCCCAAGACTGCCATGTCCACCACTAAACCATGTCATCATTGTGATTGTATAAATGTAGGAAGACACTGTTGTCTTTCTTTTCAGTGGAGATTTTGTTTAAGCTGCCCTATTCCAAATAATGGAATAAAAAGCATTAATGGTGGTTACATTAATAGCATTTTTAAAATGTGCTTTTACTGTCCTTTTAGTTTTCCAGAAAATGAATGTTGTCCTGTGATCCCAGTCTCTCTGAGGCTGAGGAATCCTTTGGAATATGCTCTGGTTTTCCCATGGGCTTTGCTTCACCTGGAAACATGGACAAGAGGGGACAGAGCATGCTTGAGGCTCTCTTACAAGCCTCAGTTCAGTCTATAATAGCTTGAAACTGGATCAGATTTAAGAGATCCTGAGAATATAAGAACTTAAGACACTGGGTCTCTTCTCATTACATTCTTCAGCCCTGCCCCTGCACTCATCTGGACAGCCAGTTTCATTAAGCAAAATCAATCTAAGCAGTGCCACATCTACAAATTTAGTTAGAGATTATTTATGGATTCAGGGGGAAAAAACAACCCACAACACTGAAATTTCAGTTATTTCTATTTTTTCTCCCAAATTTCAGGCCATCATTGTTAACTGAGATTATACATCATCATTCTTCACTCCTCCACCCTTATTTTCTAATGGACCACAAAACTTGCATTCACCTCTTTTGTCATCCTGATACACACAGAACATTTGTCTCCTTATTTTTCAAGCAAAAGAGACATGCAGACAGAATTGTGTGGAGTGGATTCCTTGCAGGCTGTATGCAGGGGTCTGTGAGTGATGCACTGCTTTTCAGTAAAGGCTCTGAATTCTTTCACAACACATCTGTTACTCTATCCATTCTCAATCAACCATATAAAGCTTGTTTTGCTCTCATCTTACTCAAGAACTTTGAAGCTGTATTTCATCCTTCTGATCTAGCTGTCTAATGCTTTGCTTTCCCCCCAGAGTACAGGCATTTTATGTGCCAATGGAAGTGATAGATTTAACCACAGGGCATGATGTATGCAGGCAGTAGGTGTCTTGCAGTTTTCAATGACATCTATCACCTTTTTTCCGTACACAGTGTTTATTCCAGTGTGTCTTTTTCACAGAATTTAGTCAGTTTGCAGAGCTGTTTTTATGGTGCTGTGCATCCTAGTGCTATGTATCACTTCTTACCCAGGATTACAGTGGAAGTGAGTCTTCCATAAATATCTCAGGGCACAGGACAAAGCTTGAATGTAGCAAAGACAACATCTGCTAAAATTGGATGTTTATGTCATATTCTGTATTGTGTATTGGTTCTTGATGCATTGTATTAAATTGCAGAAGTGCCACATCAGATCAGCTATGCTGTGGCATGCCTCTGTTACGTGGGTTTATTCCCTTTAATATTTAAAGATTTCTTTGCCTTTTTGCATCTTTGCATTTCTGACCAGAAATGAAGCAGCAGTTGACTTGCATTTTGACTCCAGCAGGGTGAATCACGAGGAAATAAGCCTTTCATTCCATGCTTTACCAAATGCAAGCAAGAAAAGTGAATGTATACAGTGACCATTTTACACATACCTTGGGGTTTTTGCAGAAATTATTTACCAGGGACATTTCATTCACCTAAACCATGCCACCTTCCAAGAATCACACTGTTTACAAACCCTAAGATATTATGACAGCATGGCATTTCAGCCACTTCTGTCACCCAGCTGCCTGCCTGCAATGTGGACAAGCCCAGTTGCAGACATGTGGGTTGCAAGGGAAGCTGTCTACTTTATGTTCTGTTAATGCACATAAATCAAGTTAAAAATCCACTTCTGTTTTTCCATTGTTGTCATGCAGTGGGTGGAATTCCATTTGTTTGCCTGCCCCTTCCAGCTCCTCCTCAAGTGCATGCTTACTGCTATTTTCCCGGCAAGGGTACTTTAGAGTAATTGTTACTTCTATTTCTTTTTGAATACCAGTTTTGAAGCATGGGAACTGCAGTGGTTTCGGTGTGACAGACTCAACTCCCTTGAGTTATAAGACCAAATAGAGAAAATTCTGCCCAGGAAAGCCTCATCAACTTCAAGTGTGTTAGTGTAGGTGGGCATGAGCAATTATCCACATATCTGCATACAGACTGTTGACAGTTAATTAGAAAAGCAAGATTGAGACTTTCCCTTACGAAATAAGAGATTTATTTATTTTTTATTTCCCTTTTGCTGCCGGAAATATCCTCAACTCCCACATTTTTTAGCATTGGTAGTTGGCCTGATAGAAAGTTTGGGTGTCAGGAAGCTGCTTTGAAGTGTTAGGAGTCTTAAATACAGTTCTAGACATCATAAATTAAGAATATGGGAATTTTCTGAATTGATTGTTGAATAAACAGTCATTTCCCTTTACTCTTACAAGTATATGGTAAAAAAGACCTGAATTGGGATGACACAATTCATTTTTTTAGTTTTTTAATTCTTATGTGAATATGCAGAAGGGGATTTACATGAGAACCAAAGTGGAATGCCTTGTGTGGCTCCATAAGCAATGGCTCTGTGTTTATTCCCTGGTACTTCATATATTATATACTCTCCTTTGGAGCTGCTAGTGGACTCTGCCTGCCTGGGGAGCAAAGCAGACAAAAGATATGTCTTCTTCAGAAGTCTGTGGAGCCCAGCACCTTGCTAATGAGGAGCTGCTGGGGACAGCATTAGATCCAGGGCTCTTCCCTGCCTCCCTGGTTAGGGTTTGGGCCATCGCAGCTACTTGGTGCCACCCCAAAGGGACATCTAGGTCCACCCTGCCTGTTTCCTGCCAGTGATTCTGATAGAGACATTACATCCCTCTCTGCCAGGAGAGGCACATACATCAAAAGACTTTTGACCATACTGTGTTGAAAAGTGTTTGCCATCTTTTTATGACATTAACTCCAAAGGCCTGGTTACCACACGGGTTTATGTTGTGTCAGGTTTCAAACATCTACTCAGGAAACGGAGTGACCCTCACTGAAAGCTTTCGTACAGGAAAGAAAAGAAGTTACCGTGGTACTTTAGAGTGAGCACATATGTAAGTGAAAAGAACAAAATGTCCCGCTCTGAACTTTGCCAGTGATTCAGTCTGAGCCTGGAACTCCCTTAGTTACCAGACATTTCTTTTTCAATGGGCTTACAGCAGTGTGAGACAGGAATACCTTCTTCTGTCTCAGATTGCCTACCTATAAAATGCAAATTACACATTCACACCTACCTTGGAGAGGAGTCTTGTCAGGAGTAATTAGTTAATGTGTGCGAAGTTCTTCAAGGTTTGTAGAGTAAAATTGCACTGTATTACATACTGTTACATACAAAATACAAGGGCTCTGGATGCTCTTACAGAACATTAGGCTGGTTACATGTTGGGATTTTGGCAAAAATAGTCACAAAATTACTTCAGTTTTATTATGTTTTGGGTTTTATCATTTGAGTCACAGTGGTTCTTCTCCATAGGCAACTGTTTGGTTTCTACTGATTGTGAAATGCATATCAGAGGTTTTAACACAGTCTTGGACCCTAGTAGTCCCTGGGATTGCTTAAGTTACTTAAGATTAGCCATCTCACTGCCTCTCAAATGGCAGTGGGACACAGGCAACTAAACTGAAACCAGTTTGTAACCCTTCCCTGTCACTTTTTTGGATGGTTTAAGGTAAGTGCAGCCAACTGTAAGCAATCTCTTATAGCTGAAGGAAGACGATACAGGTGGAAATTTCAGACTCTACCAATCCCTCTTCCAGTAGACCTGTATCGAAATGTTGGTCTCATGATGATTATTGGAGACTTTGGAAGTCTTTGGAGTTGGGTATCTTGCAGTCCTTTGATATTGGATCATGCAAAGGAGAGCTGGCATTTTGTCAGTGCTCAGTATTTTAGTGCAATACCATACAGTCAGCACTCTTGAGGTCAGTAGCACAGAGGTAAGCTGTTTGAGTTAAGAGGGAAACCTGTGGCATGAAGTCATCCTCTCTGCAGATCTGGCATTAGAGAGGGATGAGGAATGTACTTCTGCTCCTGAATTGCTAAGCTGTTGCCTGGCTGCATTTCAATTCCTGCTTCTGGCAAAGGTTTCTGTTCCAGTTTCTCCCTTACGCCCTGCTTCCTGGCAATCTCCACCAGTCCCTGTTTATTATTCTCCGTTTGCTTCTTTCCATGTTCATCCTTCTTCTATGCCTTCTCACTTGAGCATGGTAAGCTTTTCATTCATTCTCTTCTACACTAGCTGAGTAAACCAGTGTTAGGAAAGAAGGGAAGACAGTTTTGCTTCCAGTGCTCAGTAAGGGCCACTTTCAGTTAGAGACAACAAAGGAGTAACTGTTCTCCTGATCTTCTGCAAACTCCTCTCCCAAGTCTGTGCACATGGAGCCACTCCATGGAGATCAGGCAGTGCTCAGGGCAGGCACGATCTTTGAGAGCAACAATAGCATCTTGTCACCAATCTCAACTCTTTGTATAATAAATGCACTCTGGAAAATACCTTTTGTCACTATAGAGAGTAGCATGGGTGTTGATAAACTTCAAGTTAAATTTTTATTTCCTTCTTAAAATTGCTTGCTATACTGCAATTCATATCAGCCTGCTTTCTGGAGAGGGAGGTAGAGTACTCCAGTATGCAGAGCAGAGCCAGGGGCACTCTCCTGCTCTTTGTTTCAGGTTCTGAGGACAGATTGCAACTCTTTCTTACCACTGGAAGTTTGACTGCATGTTTGCAGCATGACTTTGTCCATTTCACTGGCAGTTTTCCATTTCCCTGTTGCTTAAGGAGGTTTCTTTATGCATAGTCTACTTATTTTGCTTTTAAAACCTTGCAAAACAAAGTTTTATCTCACTTTATCTCACTATTAATCCATCCTGAAAGAAGTTGCTAGGTCAGATTTTCTGGTGATGGGTTCACCAGTCTGTGAGCTAATTGATACAACCTGTATCAAGACAAAGTAGCTAAAAGTTGGCTCTTTTTCAGCTGAACCTGCAAGATGCATTAGGGCCATTGCACATCGCTGCTGTTGGCAGTAATGCAGAGAGAATAGATGACAAATACTGAGAAAAAGAATCCTGACTCATTTCTGGTTGCAGGAAGAGGAAAGCCGAGATTTGAAGTATTAGAACACTTGCTTTAGCAGAAAATGCTCCAAGGGCCAGGCAGGAGAAACCAAAGAAGAGATCCCAGGATGCTCCATGACTGTGAATTCCCTGTCATCCAGCTATAGGCCATTTGTCAGCTAGAAAACTGCTGCCTCAGTGAATTTTAAAGCCTCGAGTTTTTGTGCATGTTTGAAACTGGATTACATCTGCAGCCTCTAAAACCAAAAAGCCTGTGTAAGCTTTTTACAAGCGTGTTCTCTATCAACATCTTGGGTGCCTTGGTTGCAGAGAACGTGCTCTTTACTGTAGTTCAAAGCTGTTCCTCTGACTTGAAAGGTTTCCTAGATATCTGTGATAAACAGTAGAGTGATTCTATGTTTTATTGTATTTTTTATATGGCAAGTGCCAAGAGCGATCCAGCCATGTCAAGAGTTTGCCTTGTTCTGGGAATATAGCATCTGTCAATCGGTTTCCTCAGTAGGGCTTCACCTGCCAGGGAAAGATAGTCCTGCCACACTGCTTGGGCAAAGGTTATTATCCAAAGCATAAATAGGCTACTTTCTTAAGCTGTTGTTTAAGTGGGACAGTTTGATCTTTTCTCAACAGCAGAGAAATATGTCTCAAAACATGCTTTAAAGGAAATGCCAGTAACTCTAAGTGTGGTTTTCTTGCAGACTAGAATTAGAAGGGAGCCTTCTGTGCACATTCTCTTTGATTATATTGATCCAGAAAGTTCCTCAGTAAGCCTGCCTGAATGAAACTGAGAGTCTGCCAAGACTTCTGGCTGAATAGTTTTAAATCGTCTGCCACCTGAAAGCTATGCTGGAGTCAGAAGTCCTGCTGTGATGGTCACAGTCTACCAGGTCACTTCTGTCCATGTTGCATGCTAATCAACTCATCCTGAATTGCTGATGGTGTTAATATATTCTGTATCGGTCAGAATGGTTGTCTGAAATGCAAACACCTGATTCATGTCACAGGAGAGGTTCACCACCCAGGAAACTCAAACGTATGACTGAGATATCAGTCCGTCACTTTCATCTCACACCACTAATACATAAAGCTCTTATAGCGGAGAATAACCAGTACAGCTTTCCCCTTACTTTGCCATGATACCTTTGGTCCTCTTCCTAATTTGCAAATTTTCTTTCCCTAACAGCTCTCATTCCACCTGCTGAAAGAATTAGAGTCCAGTGAACAGAGTCTTAAGAGAAATGATTGCCAGCTTCAAAGAGAAAAAATATTTTATGCTGTATGTACAGACAACAGTGAGAATTCAGGTTTGGCTTTCTTCTAATTTTCTTACAGTTTAAAAATAGTCAAACTCGTTTAAACTTTAAAGACTTTCAGGCATTGAGTTAATATTCCAATCATGTTTCATCTTGGAATGAATTTTCAGAACAGAGTTTATAATGAAAGTGAGCGCTGATACGACTTTAGCCATCCCAATGTGAACAGTGTGACTGTAATCTCCACCTGAACTAACAACGAGATTGAACATTGGGTCACATGGGGTTATTTTAACTGCCATAAACTCTAACTAGATAAGACTTGAGTCTGCAAGTGTGAGGGAAAGACATCTAGTACAGCTAGGCAGGGTTCCAGTTCTGGGGAAAATAAATGTTCATATACACCATCCATATAGGTAGGAACTCGTGACAAAATAAGTTTTCCAATAATCTAGAGGAATAAATTAGACTCCTGTGTGGGATGATGTGCTCTGAACTTTCTTTGTGATCTCATTGGCACAGCATAGAAGTAATGAAGGCAATCTCATTGTCATGCTGTAAAGCAAGTAGAAGTGAGGCTGGAATCCAGCCCTGGCATTTCAGCTGATGTTTACACAAAATGAGCAAATAATCAAGGTCAGCCTTCTACACCAGGACTTTGCTCTATGGTGATAGAGTTAGAAATAAGTGAGTTTCCATTCAATGAAGCCAAACCAAGGCAATGAACAGCATGAAAAACAGAGAAGATTTAGAGAACAGTGTAAGTCAAAAACACCTTCAATGTCAAAATGCACATCCATTTTGCAGTCTTACTCTACAACCCTACCAGAAAGTTTGAGGGCAACAGGAGAATAAATATGAGAGAGTTCTTTGTCCTGGTGGTTGTGGAAAATTCTGTTATTGCAACAAGGAGAAAAGGCGAAGGATGATTCTGAAGAAGCATGTAGCCTCTGTGGCTCAGCGGGGGGCAGCTTTGGGAGAGCTGGGGAGTCTATTTTTGCAGTTGTCTGGACTGACTGCATTTGGGGCATGAATAGCTTCCCAAAAGGGCTGGTAAAACTGTTGGAGATTTGTGGACTGGTTGTTTATCAACTCTGCCTGCTGCAATGTCACATAGCAGCCATGAAAAAATAATTTGACAAGTGGAAATCTCCATCCATTCATTGCCTCTGTGAGATGCTAAATTTATGGTAAGAGCTCCTTTCAATGTTTTGTTCCCCTGGAAGCTGCCCTTTTCAGAGAAACAAACAACAATTCAGATGATTTTTTATTTTTCAAGTGAACTGTCTATATTTCTTCTTAATCTGGAACAGAGAAAGGACGGTATCCAGTATTTGAAAATGCTTCAACTGAAGTTGATTAAGTCTCATGGCTGAAGTGCACTGTAAATGCCAAATGAAAAGGGTAGACTGGGACCAGGTGGTTGCACTCCACAGTCCCCTTTAACCATCTTTGAGCTGATGCGTTTGCTGCAGGACTTACATATTATTTATGTAAAAAATGTTTCAAGGTTATTTTCAGAAGTGAAAAAAGATTAGAATCATAGAATCCCAGACTGGTTTGGGTTGGAGGGACCTTAAAGCTCATCCAGTTCCAATCCCCTGCCATGGGCAGGGACACTTCCACTAGACCAGGTTGCTCCAAGCCCCATCCAACCTGGCCTTGAACGCTGCCAGGGATGGGACAGCCACAGCTTCTCTGGGCAACCTGTGCCAGGGCCTCAGCACCCTCACAGGGAAGAATTTCTTGGAAATTGTTTTCTTCAGTTCCTGTCATTTTTGACCTACTGGAAGCACATGAATATTGGTTTCAGTAAAGGGTTTCAAAAGATTATTCCTGTAACGATTTGGGAGCAGACACTCATCATTCACACAGATTGAATTGAAATGTGTCAAATCTAGGTCGTGTTCCTTTTTCTCTGCTGTTGATTCTTTGAATCCTCTTTGGCAACTTATTTTCATTTCCTTTTCTCTTCTTCGAAGTACCGTGCTGATGCAGTGGTCTGATTCTCATTTGGGGAAGGGAGGTTGGAGAGCAAGGAAGGAAATGGCCTCAAGCTATGGCAGGAGAGGTTTAGACTGGATATTAGGAGAAATGTGTTCCCCGTAAGGGCAGTCAGGCATTGGAACAGGCTGCCCAAGGCAGTGCAGTCACCATCCCTGAAGTGTTCACAAACTGTGTAGATGAGGCCCTCAGTGACATGGTTTAGATGTGGACTTGGCAGTGCTGGGGAAACGGTTGGACCTGATGATCTTGAAGGTCTTTTCCATCGTAGTTTATTCTATGATTGTTCTGAAGTACAATGCTTCGAAATTTGGTATAGTATTGAGACCATACTGATAACTGACCACTCTAAGACCAGTCTTTACAGGAGGGCTTTTCCTTCAGAGATTGGGTTATTACCTCATGTTTTGGAATTACCAAGTTTCCCACAGATCTGCAAAGAGATTTGTGGATTTATTTGCATTTAGACAGCCCTCTCCCATAGATTAAAGGTAATTTCAGAGAAGTTCTCCTTTTGTTTGTTGAACTCTACGGGAATAGTGGGAGGAAAAAAGGAGGCCAGTTCTGCTCATATGTGGAACTAACCAAATAAAAGGAGAGGGAGAGCTAATGGTATTTTCCTGAGTTGATTATTAAGAAACCCATTCAACATGTTTTGCAGAGGAATTAAACTAAATGCCAGGTCTCTGGTGCTTTTTAGCAAATATTTGTATTAGCAAAAGTATCTCTTGATTGCAGAGTCAAACCTGTGCCTTGCAGAGTAGCGGTAAGCTATAGAATAAAGTCCAATCTCTGTAATCACATCCATTGAGGACTGTTCTTGCCCTTAAAATTAGTACCGTCTAAATCTGTAATTTTCTTTCAGATGATGGAGAAGGAAAGTTAAACACTACCTGAAGTTCTTAAGCAACATCTTAAGAAATCGATTTTCTAAACTTACAAGCTACATTCTTGCCTCTTAAGGCTCTGTTGACCATTTTATTCCAAGTACGTTAATAGCTTTAAAAAATGAGGAAATTCTGTCTTTGATGGTAATATCTTTACAAGGTATTAAAAAGTGATACCTTTAAGATGGTATATTGTGAATCTGCTTCACATTAATTTAGAGATGTTACCGCAGTTTTATGATTCAGCATTTTTATTTCTTAAGTAATTCAGGATAGTAAAAATAAGTTTGATGAAAGCAGCTTTGTGCAAATAAGAAGAATAAAAAGTCAGCAGCAATAATGAAAGCTAGCTGGGAGATTTTTTCTTTATCTGAGCTTGGTAATGAATCCTTCGTACTTTTTACTCAGGCTGAGGACACAAAATACACATTATTTTTCCTGTTCTAGTGAAATTGAGGTGCAGATAAAATTCCTTTGGCAAGAGTTTCAGGTAAAATTCTCTCTTTTCCTCTATCCATCAATTCAATACCAATACAAGTTGTATCTGAAGACCTCTGTTCAGCATCTGTGCCATTGTTTGATAGATTAATTTTCCAGTTACAAGCTCCAAGCGCTACTACTGAATAGTGATATTCAGAAGCTGGAAACCATATATACTGTATTTCCTTCTAGAGGAAAGTTGTGCTATTTTCCCTTTTTAAAGCTTTTGAATTTAATTGCTTTGTTTCTGGTCTGCTCATTTACAAGCTCTGTTTTATTACACAGTATAGATATGGCTCATTCAAACTCTGCCTTTTCTGAAGCATATGTTTACCTGATGGATGTCCTGTATGGTTCCATTATGTATAAGACTTGAAGAAGAATATTCTCATGTTAACTTTCATTTTTACAAATCCATTTGTGGTTAGACTGGTTCTTTTCTACCTGACTTCTGTTGTCTCATTTATATTTGACCAAAATGGCTATTAAAGTGGATTTATTGTTCTACTTTTCAGTTATCTCCCCAGATATGCTGAGCAGGGGTTTGTTGTTGTTGTTGTTGGGTTTTCTATTCTCTTTTTGGCTTTTTAGGGTTGTTGACAATGATCAGTGGCCTTCATTTTATTCAGATTAATTTTCAGTACTTTGTTGTTCATAATTGAGTTCCACTACCAATATTCTCCATGTGTATTGAGTAAGAGCAAGATTACACTGCCTATGCTTCTGTCACTATCTCTCTTTATAGCGGACCATGTTTCTTTCCAATCCAGTCTTTGAATGGCTCCTTTGGGCAAACTTTTAAACAACTTTACAGAGATTTATTTTTTCAGTTGGAAGAATTTTACTTAATGAGAAGTCTGATTTTCAGGTTTAACCTAGTAAAGAGGCATTGCAGGTCAACACTTCTGCAAATGTTTCTTGGAAAACTTCTTTTAATGACTTTACACTCAGTACTGAAGTACAGCTTAAGCAAGATTTATTCTTTACTATAGGTAGGGTTTTTAGAATGTATTTGTCCTGATTAATTCTCTTTAATACTAGCTACAGAACAGATAACTTGCCCTATATGTGGTAATAAGTTTGGATTTGTTTTGGGGTTTTTTTTCCTAAAGAAGGGTTTTTTATATTTCTGGACAGATTACAGATTTTCATATAGCTTAATTGTTGCAACTAACACAGAAAAAAGAACATTTTTAAAGCACAACTGCAATATTATTTCTCTCTGACATGGGCTGAAACACTCCCTCATCAGTTTTCCTTGGGACAGAAAACTGCAGTTTATGTACTATTACTCTGCTTGTGATTTGCAGCCTCACAGACTAAGAGAAGGTGCAAGAAGGTAGTCACTCCTGCACTGCTTTCCTCAGTCATCTCCTAGAACAGCATAATAGCTGTGCATAGTGCCAGTGAGTCATTCTTCTGGCTGTTGGTTACTCAGCACTTGGGCAATACATAAGCCATGAGCAAAAGTAATCACTGAATAAGCATAGGATGCAAAGAAATGATTGTGAGCGTTTTGATTAAAAGGTCAAGTGCAAAGCAGATGTGATGATAAATGGAAAATATTTTCTCTAAAATAAATAAACAACTAAAATTGATTCCCTAGCCTTTATCATAATGTTGAAATTGCTTGAGCTAATTATGATAAATGAGGCTAAATGGAGTGTGCCTCCTGACTGAAAATACTCCCGCAATTTCATTGTGCCAGCTCCAAGTTTGCCAGAGCCATTAATCATCACAAAGATGTGGTACACCCTCTTGCTGATGGGTATAGGAATTTATATATATTTTTTATATGTATCTATCTAAATATATATGTAAAGTTCTGTATATGAGGGTGTATATTTGAGGGTGGTGAGTCACTGGCACAGAGTGCCCAGAGATGCTGTGG
>JANHGB010007623.1:0-13448 GCA_026283785.1 Coracopsis vasa
TTCTTTCCTTCTTTCTTTCTCTTTCTTTCTTTCTTTCTTTCTTTCTTTCTTTCTTTCTTTCTTTCTTTCTTTCTTTCTTTTTCTTTCTCTTTCTTTTCTTTCTTTTTCTTTCTCTTTCTTTTTTTCTCTTTCTTTCTCTTTCTTTCATTCCTTCTTTCTTTCTTTTCTCTCCTTCTTTATCTATTTCTCTCTTCCTTTATCTCTTTCTCTCTTCCTCTCTTCCTCTTTCTTTCTCTCTCTCTTTCTTTCTCTCTTTCTCTTTCTCTCTCTTTCTCTCTTTCTTTTCTTTCTTTCCTTTCTTTCTCTCTTTCCTTCTCTCTTTCTTTTCATTATATTCTTTTTTACTACAATTTAGTAGTAGTAGTATATTTTATTTCAATTATTAAGCTGTTCTTATGTCAAGTGTTTTCTCATTTTTACCCTTCTAATTATCTTCTCACCATCCTGGTGTGCTGGGGGACTGACTGAGCGGCTCTGTGGTGCTTAGTTGCTGGCTGGGCTTAAACCACAACATCCTCCCTAGCTCCTTTCCCCTCCTTCCCACTCCCAATTTGACTGTCCCCTAGAGGTTTCTGATAGAGGGTTTTACTGTGAAGTTGCTACTGACTTAGCATCCATCTTGAAGGATCAATGTGTATCCTTAACAGCTTTGGAGGGAAAGAAAAAAACTAAGGTGATTCTTCTTTCCAATGAGATAAGGCACTGTGCCAGCTTATACCAGCATTTTATCTTTGCTTGTTACTTTTACTGTTTGAGGATCAGAACTGCAGCTGTTACAAAACTGCCACCAGGATGCTGGATGACAGAGGTGAAAGAAGCCACAGTTTAGGTTCTCTGAATCTAAAGTCAGCCAAATGGAAGAAACTTTAGCACTGAAATGCTCCTTTATAGCAGCATCTCTTGGTCTATTTTTTCAAATACTTAATGATGACAGTGGTGGATTAAGTGCACAAGTTCAAAAAAAGCGAGGAGACAGATGAGTAAAAAGCTGACAGATGAGTAACAGCAGCCAGTTTACTGCTGTTATGAGTTACTACTGTCTAGCAGCTGAGCTCTAGCAGGTCCGTATTCCCTATGACAGCTGAGAAATAAATCTCATTAACATAAACCACCATGATGGAAGTAAGGAGGGGGAGAATTCAGGAAGAGCCTATGATTTTTGTTGAGATGTATCTTTTGAATTTTAACTTCAGCATTTTTTTTATTTGATTTTATTATACTTTTACTGGATCCTACAGTAACATCATTCCCTATATCTTGGTATGTTAATGTTTTTCTTTAAATATTTACATATTTGCACAGGGAAATTTCTATGTTATTTGCAGTACTCAAAGTCTCTAAAAATATATGAATCTAAAAATCTTGTGGGAACTTAATGATGTGGCAATTATTTTTTTCCCTAGTAAGGTAACATGCAAAAATCAAGCTCACTCAGTGTACTGTTGACAAAGGATGGGAGGAAGGAACAAAAAAAGAATATAGGGATTGGTGGAATCAGTCAAATCACAGGCAGAAATGATTCTAAAAGTATTTTTTGAAATGCTAAAAATTGGGGATCTTAACAATATGAATAATAGAGTTTTAGAATATGGAGCTGAATATGTGTAATTTTCTTTGTATTCTTGGTAGTGCACACCAATAGAACATCCAAGAGAAATTTAACCTGCAAGTTCTTAATTAAGCAATTTTGCTCTTGTCTGCAAAGGGCTTTGCAGAAAAACTCTTCCAACTGTCTTCATATTCATTCTTTCTGAGCATGATTAAACTGTTTCACCTCCCTTATGGCATCTGTGGAAGCTTGTCAGCTTGTAGAAATTCTTCAGATTTTCATGGCTGGAAAAAATACATTTAGAACAGTTTTAATACTATCAGCAGAATCATTCCCTGTCTTTTCTTCAGTCATCACTGAATGTCATCAGTGAACAGACATTCCACTTAATCTTTCTATTTTAAAGAATTAAATGTGATCTTTTTAGCAAAAATTATTTTTCCTTAAAAAGAATGAAACTACTTTTTTTTTTTTTTTTTTTTTAGCGTTCTTATTTACAGAAGGGCATTTTCTAATAGCAGTAACCTTAATAAAGTGCAGATAGTATTCTTCATATCCTATGATCTGGCAGTTGGTAACTATGCTTACAGTTACCTTCAATATTTACCATAGCTATCTTGGCCATAGCATGGCCTAGGAGAGTATAATCAGTATTAGTGTATATAACCAGAAATACTGTTCAAGTAGTTTGTAACTGTTGTCAATCAATGTGGTTTATAAAGATTGAAATTAGTGAAAACTATTTTTCTGAATATTTGAGTGCTTTAGAAGTCTTTAAAATCAAAGTGGGTTTATTACTTTCTTCGAAGTTTTATGCACTTTCCATGTATTTATTGATCTGTTCAAGTGTATTCCAGACACAGTATTCATTCACAAGTAAAGTTCAAATTAGCTGTAACAGCTGATATTACTGCCCCCCAAATCTTATACTTCCTTATGAGTTGAGGTTTACATGAATTTTCTTAATACTTTTTTTTTTTCTTCAGATGATGTTAAAATGAACTTTCTGTTGGGTAATGAATACTGGAATTTTAAGTGGGTCAGCTAACAAATCCAGTCCAGGAAGTTGTACCTTGACTTTGTAAAATGTAGTGGATGTGCTTCAAGTAAATTATAAGTGAAGAGATAAGCATGATGATAAATTAAGTCTTTCACAAGACTTCTTTTTTCTGAATAACTTGATACATAAAATGTGTTTATTAAAAGTCACAATAGCCACAGAAATTACTGCATTACATTAACCTTTAATTATAGTGAAATTTTAATGAAAAATATTAATTTAAAATAAATCCTATATATGACAAATTCTATCTATAACCCTGTTCTACTTAATTTTGATTCATATGCATAATTATAGTGCTATTTTATATAATCATTTCAAAATTTTTTTTATTTGAAAAAAGAAATCAATGTAAAGCAGAGAAATGCCAGTTAATGTTTGTGTCTGAAATGCTTTATTTGATCTGGAATTTTCAAAAAGTGTAAATGAATTGGGTTCTTTCATTCATTCAGTTTCAGTGGGAATTTAGCATCTGAATCACTTTTGCTTCTCTGGAAAGCCTACTTTGTATGCTTCACGTGGTTGCTTCACATAGCTGTGAATGTATAATAATTACCTAAAAGTCACTGGAGATACTACTGTTTGAAATTAAAGAGCTTCTGATACAATAAAACCATGTACTTTCTACAGATAATATTGCTTTCTTTCTCAGTGGTATCAGTTTACTGGCCCATGATCACTGTGAAAGATATATGTCATATCACATGTGGGAAAAAATCCATCTTTGCTAAAAAGCCATCTGGTGGTCAACATGCCGCTTGTCCACAAAATTGAATTTAACCAGATTTTAAATGATGTGTGGTCTCTTGTTAAAACTTTGTATAACTGGGAGGAATGGAATGAGTCAGGAAACACAATCAGCTGCAAAGCTCAGGTGGGTTGAGCTACTCAGTTTTATATAGCCAAGCAACCTTCTTGTGTTGTTACCATTTGCTCAGTGCAGTCACTTCCAGCAGTGAACAACTGATGATAGCAAATAAGAGAATAGAATTGACAGCACATAGCTTTCTTAATCTCATAAATTTTTCAGATTTTTTTATCAGAACCATGATCTATCTGTTGTTTTTGACTTGCAGCAGGTATCACACAAAAACAGGTGTAAAAAAGCTCTGTGACACTTGCAGCCACAAGGGTTCTGTTTATTTTCATTACAGGAGGTGCCATAAAGGAGAAATCTGCATATATCACAAATAGGAGATTCAAAGATTACACAGAAATCAAATTCAATGTACACAAATAGCTCAAAGCATGATATCTCTTTCACATTTCAGTTAATTTTTGTACTAAAAGCTGTGATAAATACTCAATGTTTTTGCTCTGTTCTATAAAATAACTAAACCAATGAAGTTATAGATTTGTTAGATCGACATTTCAATGTAAAAAGATTTTGAGAAAATGGACAGATCCTGCTTACTCTAGCAAAAATGAAAGTTGGAATAGAGTTTACAGGATTGTGTCTGGAATTTGGGCAATTAAAAAAGCCTGGGGATATCTGTAATTTATTTATTTTTTTTAATGGTGAACTAAAAAAAAATTAAGCAAATTTTAACATTAAAACAGGAGGGAAAAAAATAATGGTAGTAAACATTCTCATGGGCTAATGGATTTTATATCTAATATGAATACTTAGGACAAGAACATGAAAAAATTAAAATGGTTAAAAACCTTATATTGACGTTATTCTTCAGGCTTGGATTATAACTACCATTCCAGAATTTCCTACTGTACGACTGGCAGTTGTCAGGGTATAAGTTATATAGATCCCATCTCTCTCATTGTTGAGGAATACTGAAAAGAGAAAACAAACAATGTAAGTGACTTTAAATTGGCTTTTTAAGCAATTATAAGAAATTTCTGTCTGTGACTTACAAAAAAACCAAACCACAGTCTGATAAAAAAAAATGTGGCGAACAGTGAACAGCCCAACAAGACATAGCGGGGAACAGTCTTGGTAGTTATTCATGTATAGATGCAGGCTCTTTAAACCAAGTTTTCTGTCCTATTGGTACTATCTTATCATTTAGAGGATTTTATTGTCTGCTTGCAAGTTATTATGATGTCCTCTTCCTGGAAAAAGGCAGTGATTGATTCAGGTGGATCCCTATGCATGGAGGACTGACCTGGGGACAATAGGGTAGCAGAGAAGCTGCAGATTACTGTAGGAGAAAGATTGAGGTCTCTGCAAAGAACCTGAGGAACAGCAGAAGCTGGAACACCACTGGAGCAAATCAGGAAAGAAATACAGCCGGCCTTGGGAATGCTGGTCCCTTCCCAGTAATCAGGATGCTGTGTTAGCAGGAGTGCAGATGTGTGCAGGTGCATGTGTGACTAGAATGAAAGGACTGAACAAAAAAAGACATTAAGCAGGGAGATAAGCGGTTGTTAATAACACACCTTTTTTGTTAGTATTTCTATTCTGTTTTACCCAATTATGTTGAGATTAGTTTCAATGTTAAAAAATTCATATTCTTATTTAAATTTTATTTAGACCTTCCTTTTGGATTTAGAACCTTTTGAGTCTTTATGTAGCTATGAGGTTCAGTTTTCTCCTCAAAGGCATGACTGATTTCGAATGTCTATTTTCTCATGTCTCTGTGCTTAGAAATTAGAACATGCTTTACTAATGACCATCTAACACTTCTTTCTCTTTCAAATGTTCTTTTTCTCAGCCTACTTTGGCTGTTCTTTACAGTCTCCTCAATATTAGCGTAAATATCAAATCTCAGTAAATAATAGACCTAGCTGAAAATGTTTTGATGATATTTTATCACTAAAAGTACTATATTCAGTTGTGTATCCTATTGCAGTGCCATAATGGAGAAATGAATGGAAGAAATGTTGGTAAAAAATGTTTATAAGTCTTGAAAAGAAACCCATTAATTTAACATAAAAAAATCAAAACTATATTGTAATCTCTTTCAAATTTATTCCTATTTTCTTAGTCATTCAATCATTCAGTTCAGGAGAAAAAAAATAATTAACAGACAGACTACTAAAAATGTTTGAGTAGCTAGAGGTACATTTAAGCTTCTTACAGAATTTGAAAATAATGTCTGAGAACCCAGCTAAGTTATTTTTAAAGATCCATGTGACTGTCAAGATGTACTTTCAGGTGCTTCCATCACTCCACTTTCAAAACACAGAGCTTCTCGGACTTCACAAATTTTCTTATTCATTGGATATCATAGTAGAAATATCAATCAGACAAAAGAAGTTGAACTTTGAAGTACCCAGCATCTGTAAAATTTTGATCAGTTTTATCATGATCTGTCTTCTGATACTTTTACATAGAGTAAATGAAGTAATTCAAATATGACTACCTAAAAACTGGTACTTCATGTGTAGTTAAGATCTACCAAAATTCACTGGAATTATATTTCTTGCTGCAGTTTACTGTAATGATAGTTAATAGTCTTAAAGTAAATACTCTTAGTTTTTTTTTTCATTTCATCTATGCTTTTTGTTTCTGTGTTATTTTCACTCTTTATGTCTATTACTAGTGTGCTGGTAATTGCTTCAAAATTTTGCAGTAATGTGAACAATGGATATGATTTTTAGCTGCTCCAAGTAATGTAGGTTCTTTCAAATTGTAATACAATTAAGGTATAATACAAACCTACTACTACTACCACCAATAATAATAATGATAAGGGAAATAACAAGTGGAGAGAATACAAAACTAAAAGGGATAAGGGAAACCATAAACACAAGTGACACACAATGCAATTGCTCACCACCCACCAACCAGTAGCCCGACCTGAGCAGTGATCTGGGTCTTCCTGGTATCTCCCCTCAGTTTATATACTGGGCATGACAGGCTGTGGGATGGAATACCACTTTGGCTGGTTTGGGTCAAGTGTCCTGTCTCTGCTTCCTCCCAGCTTCCCATGCCCCTCCTCATTGGCAGAGCATGAGACTGAAACATCCTTGATCAGGGTAAGCATTACTTACCAACAACTAAAACATTGGTGTGTTATCAGCGTTGTCTCAGACTGCACTGCACCAGCTCCTAAGAAGGACGAAAATAACTGTTACAGCTGAACCCAGGACAGATATAAAAAATTCTTGAAGAACTCTTACTAAGGTTCAGAACTAAGGAAAGTAACAAGATACCTAGAAACTTCTTCTTGTCTGTTCTAAAGAAACTTGGAGTTGCTTGTTGGTTTTGTTGATTTTGTTTGGGATTTTTTTTTTAAATCAGAGCCATAAAGCTCAGAAACAAGACTTTCAAGGGGGTTGATTAAAAAGATAGCTACTTGTCAGTCTGGAAATAGAGCCAAAGGATGGAAAGAAAGTTTTAAATTTCTCAGTACAAAGAAAATCTGTTATTTTCTTAATAACAAACCTAGGGCTGATTAAATCTGCTAGACCAACAGTCCTGGAAGTGAGTGCCCTCCATTAATCTGAGGTCAGTTCTGAGCCTGAGTATCCTATCAGCCATTCTGCAGTTAAGGCTTAACACTGTCAGTCTGATTGGTTATGTGACAGGATGTCAACCCCAGTGGTGTACAATATTGTCAGGACTGCACTTATCTTTAGTCCTTAGTCTGATGACAGTAGTCTCACACAGACTCACACAAGGGATAGAACATATAGCTTGGGCATAGGAGGAAGCTAATGAAGTTCAATGATTTCCATGTAGTAAACTATTGGCAATATGCAGCATGCAGAAGCTTAAGTCTGTTCACCCCTGTATCTTCAACTCCTCCCTTTTCACTTTTGTTTCTTACTGTTATGTGCTTCTTTCTCCCCATGCATTGAATACCAGTTATCCAATGCTTATTAGGCAACACCTAGTGTTCTTGCAAATCTATTGTTGCAGCAGAGGCATGGCCCTTCAATCAGCCCAAAGGTTTCCTGGCTCTTAGGGTGCGTCAGGACTGTGCTATGCAGCATAACGCACTCTAATAAAAATACCAGATGTGTTGTGATGCAACTGAATAAGGACAACTATTTTGCTTCCAATCTGCAGTGTGAACATATTTGCTCACTTGCCATCTAACTCGTAAAGTGTTACTCCTGGGTTTTGCATTGTAGACTTATTTTCATTGTCACTGAGCCTTGAGTTGGCTATTGCCATAAAATACATCTGCAGAAGTGGCGTTTTGTTTCTCCCCAAAAATAGAACCAAAGACTGCAGTTTGAGAGATGAAACCTTGTGTCACTCTAAAAGGCTTTACTAGCATGCCTCGTACTTGAACTCTCTCTCCTACCATTTTAGGTTTAAGTTAATCACTATTAGAGAACTTGAGGCATAGTCGTCTCATATGTGTGCAGTGAAATGTGAAGCACCATCTGGAGCTCAGAATGAGTGGTATTAAAAGACTGATTAATGGTGTAGTGTTTAAAGCTGAAGAAGAAAATCTCAAGCCAAGCCATTAGGCAAACGTAATCCATTACATGAATAGACATTCCAGCGCTTCAGGGAGATTTTTGTCTTCCCCATTTCTCTCCATCTAGCTCTTTTAATTTATGTTTTGTAGCTATCTTCAGCTTAAAACTGTGTTGTTGTCCATTCCAAATCTTATCCTCTCGACTCCTTTATCTCTTTACATAAGTTTCAGAAACTGTCCCTCTTAGATACATATGAAATGGTCTCTGGGTTGAGGTACACGGTCTGGTTTTAACCACATATAGAGGAACACAAGATAAAATAATAGCCACTGAAAAAAAAAAAAAAGGAAGAAAAAAAGAAACCACCCCAAACTAAACAACTCAACAATCAAGAAAAAATGAAATTGCCTTCTGAAAACCTACTGTCTGTATTCCTTTGTAGGTACCATTAATCTCCGAGCATTTTGGACTGTTTTCAGGCAGCAGTCAAAAAAATGGAAGAAATTTTCTAGTGGTTATGGACTCTTAATTATCTATGCTACAGAAAATTTTGTAGAACTGAGAGTATCATCAAGAAATTAATAATTGATGTGGCTGTTCTGCTCTGCTGTACTAGTTAATATTCATTAATGACCATTTTCAAAACCATAAAACAGGACAAGTGTGGAAGAATGAAAGCAAAGAAGTGATAAAGCTGTAGGGAAAAATATGTAGATGAGGAAAAACTGTAATAAAGGGAAAGGCATAGCTGTAGAATCAAAAACAAAATATGGAAGGAAAAAATAGATAAACAAAGTGGAAAAGGTTTATTAAAGCATTAAATAGAGGGGCAGAGAGAAAGAGATTTTTATCTGGAAATGGAGAAAGAAAAAAACATTGATAAATTCAGTTATTTCTTTGGAATACTAGAACTTTGAATGATGCCTTTTTGTATAAAAGGCAGTTGTAAGATTCAGACCAAGGGAAAAAGATCTCTCTACATAAATATTTGATCTATTTTTGACAGGGAATTGTTGCATATTGACAATGCAACACAATATTGGACAACGCGTTTATATAAGTAGTCCAGTTTAAATGGTGGTGTTCAAGGCCAGGCTGGACAGAGCCTTGGGTGACATCGTTTAGTGTGAGGTGTCCCTGGCCATGGCACTTGGGTTGGAACTTGATGATCTTAAGGCGCTTTCCAACCCTAACTATTCTATGATTATATGATTTTTTATAATTAATTACTATGTTACATCAGATACATTAAGAGGCAAATAGTTCAGTCTCCTGGCCAGATAATGCTCTTATTTGTGTTAGAACCCATGGCATCCTCTTCATCCATGCTCAGTAATATCTTATCAAATCTCCCTGTGCTTATTATTGGTTTTTTTACCTATGTTCAAAATGCTAAAACTTGCTTATCTAATCTGTCATGCATGAGGTAAAAAGAATTAATCTCGGTATCTCTTACCTGCCATGGACCAGCTGGTAACTACTGACAGATCTAGTCTGTGATCATATTTACACAGATTAAACTCCGGAGAAAGTAAGTCAAGTGCAGTTACTGTGTATGTATATAAATGAGGAACTAGACTCAAGTCACTGAGGCTTCATAATAAACAGAAGGAAAAAAAAGTGTTTCTATACAAAGCCAAGCTAAATCTTTGATAGCTTGGCTTAAATAATACCTATACCTTGTACAAGATCATTTCACACTGGTAAATTTCACCCAAGCAGCGTTCCTTTTGATGAATTTTAGTGAATAACTTTTTTCCAGGGAGCTATGTGCTGGGGAGCAAACCCCACTTTCCTTAAAATCAATGAAAGTTTTCTTTGCGACATCAGTGGGAGTAAAATCAGACCAAAGACAGTATCTGAGTAATTTTTGTCTCAGGTTTACAATGAGTCCATTTCTATTTCTATGCATGAGCATAGGAGTTCAGCTGTGTAGCTGCAATTATCTGTGACGAAAAAGCTGGAAATCAAATCTCCTTTGGCGTCTCTACTAGATAAATTTAAAAATTCCAGCACACAAGAGCAGTATGAATTCAGTAGGTGAGCATACACTACTTTTCACAACCTGTTTTGTAACAGATGACACACTCAAGAAAGCAGGTTAATCTGCTTTCTCTCTTTCTGATTTTTTATATACAACTGAGGTAATCGTACTATTAAATCTATGCATTTTATGCTAGTAAGTATACATTTTATTTATGTACTTATTTATTTAAAATAAAACTGCATTTCTTGATCTGGTTTTAACCTTGATAGTGTTTTCAGATAGTCTTTCCTTACCATGTTCTTCATTTGGACTGTTTTTCAAAGGCTTCTTAAAACACAGAGAAGCACATGTCCCACTTGACTGCTGTGATAGTCAGTTTAGAACGTGCATTACAAAATGACTGCTACATACATGTATTTAAAAATAATAAAAGAAATGCTAGTTTTGAAGTGTGCTGAAACTGCTATATTTTTTTTTTCACATATATATATACGCACACATAAATCTACCCACATTTCTATCATACATTTGACAAATACTATGTTTTTTATTTATGGGAACTAAAGCTGTGATAAATATTCCACTCATAAAGTAATATACCACCAATATAATAACTCTACTAGCAGAGTACAATATTGACTGTACAATTTACAATATACGTTCATTTAAGGCTATTAATTTTTTAAGGTAATTCATATATCTTCCTAACATTCTGGATGATACCCACTTCAAATGTGCTCTCTAAATTACAAAATCTTGAGTGTTTTTACATGTAAGACTTTACGTAAGACTTTACATAAGCCTGGATGTTTCCATATTCAATAAGGATGTGGGAATACTTTAAGATTTTATAAAAGTTGACGTCTGGTGGTATTGGGCAAGGAAGTGGTCATTGAATCTTTGGGTTTCTGTTCTTCCAGGTGGCAATGAGAGAAAACACAATGTCCTCTGAATGTGGATTTCTCTCCAGTCAACAACATTCTAGAAAAACAAAATAAATCTAAGCTATTTTTTCTTTCTACTGCTCATCTTCTACCCTCTTTTCTATTCTGTTTTATACAACGTATAATTAGTTACTGCAGATGTCACCATTGTTAACACCACAGCAATCTCAGATACTTATAAAACCTCAGTTGTCATTAACTGTAGAAATGTAGCATTTCTAACATAAGATGTTACTTTTGAAATAGAGTATTAATATTATTTGGGAAAAACTACAGAAAAAAATGCTCACATTATTTGAATCAGCAAGTTCACTGAAAAGTACTACATTCAGACTTTATTTTCTGTACTGGATACAAAATACTGAATGCAGTTATATTTCAATAAAAAGTTCTCTATTTGGCTTAAGAATTTTAAAGGAAAATACCCTTGCATGATCAAAGGTTAACATCAACAAACCAGCACAAAATTTTACAATTACAAAATGTATTTGGTAGTCTAATATTAGTAATGCTGCAGGATAAAAGCTGGCCCGTTAAGTAGTTTCATGGATATTTACTTCTTCCAAGGAGGTCAGGATTTATCAAACATTCTCTGGTTCCCAGCTCATGTCTCTTAACTCCTTTCCTTCTCTGTGTCTCTCACGGGAAAAGGAGAAATGTGACAGAAGAATTAATCCATTCATGAGTCATATGTGACAGATGAGAATTAAAGCCAAGAATAAATTATAATAATTACATAAACTGTGCAACCTTAAAAGCCAAGACAATTAACATGCAAAACGTGCTAACCTCCTGCCAAGACAACTGACATGCAGAAATCGTGGACATTAAGGCCAGCACCAAGGGCAGATGCTGTTGAAGAGAGGGATTCTTGCTTGCAATGTGAAAATACGAAGGTGAAGCAAGAATAGGGGCATTTTTTTATTATTTTTTTTTTTTTTCTCTGGAGCAGAGACTGCCAGGCTAAGAATAAGCAATGGGAGAGGCATAATAGGTAATACTGGGTAATACTTAGGCCTTGTTAGAACAGGAAAGGTTTTTGGTGTTCAAAAATGGGCTTGCTAACCCAAAGGTTTTTTGAGATTTGGGACAGAGGATTGGAAAATAGTACGTTAGCTATTTGAAAGCAAGAAGAATATTTCTCTGACTGACTGGCTAGACAAAAAGGTCAAAGAGATGAAAAGGAGCATAAAATCACATGATGATGCAACATCTGTTTTTTCTGGCTTAGATTTCTCTAAGTACTGTACATGCTATATTATGCAAATTGTATCTTATTTGAATCTAATTAAATCTATTAATAAATGCTAGTTTTAGTTAGACCACTTAAATTATTGGGTTTCTCTGGGAATCGTACACAGACTGTTCCAAAGAAATGAAATCATGTTTAAGGTATACGATGATATCATTAAGGAAAATAATCTGTAACTATGTGGCATTCTCAGCAGAAGGGACATAGAAGTTATCTCCTGGAAGGCAAGAATTTAAAGCCAAGTGACAAATGATGTAGGCAGGGTTTTGTAAGTTTATCAAGTTAAAAGGACAAGCTACTGGCTGTCAGATACTAGGGGCTCTTTTTCCTCCTTTTTTTTTTTTTTTATTTTCTATTTTCCCCCTTATCTACTTTAATAAGATTGGGAGAAAGTATAAACACGTATGTGAAGCAGGACCAAAAGTGGAAGAGCAAAGGAACAGCAAACCAAATAAACAAAAAAAAAAAAAAAAAAAGAAAAAAGAAGGAAGAAAAAGGAGACCCAGAGAGAAGGAAAGGAAGCAAAACTGAAGATGAGGTAACTGAAATATGGCATGATGTTATAACTTATTTGAGTGATAATGCGATCCATTATTCTATTAAAGAGAGTTTTCTTGAGTGCTTTCCTACAAGGTCCTCTAAAGTAGAAACTTTCTGGTTGAGGCAATAGGATGCTCTGTACCTTTAAGAAAGCATCTCTGGAGCACACACAATCCAGGGTAACTGACCTGTCAAGTCTGTACCACCTCCACTCTGATAAGAGAGGGTGTTCTATTTCAGTGTTTCTTCTAACCATCTTACTTGCTCCCCTGCCAGCAGACTTCATTAGGTGTACATAGCATAAAGTCCCCACTAGGCTAGACCATGTATGACAGAATAGCATTTTTCCAGTGATGGGTGGTGTCCCTCAGGGGTCAGTGCTGGGACCAGAACTGTTTAACATCTTTGTCAGTGACATGGGCAGTGGGATTTAGTGTGCCTTCAGCAAATTGGCTGAAAACACCAAGCTGTGTGGTGCAGTCAACATGCTGGAGGGAAGGGATGCCATCCAAAGGGACCTTGACACGCTTGTGAGGTGGGCAGATGCCAGCCTTATGAAGTGCAAGGTCCTACACCTGGGTCGGAGCAATCCCAGGCACAGCTACAGACTGGGCAGAGAAGAGATTCAGAGCAGCCCTGTGGAGAAGGACTTGGGGCTGTTGGTTGATGAGAACCTTAACACGAGCTGGCTTCAGTGTGCTCTCCCAGCCCAGAAAGCCAACTGTATCCTGGGCTGCATCAAAAGGAGTGTGACCAGCAGGTCGAAGGAGGTGATCCTGCCC
>JANHGB010007626.1:0-10899 GCA_026283785.1 Coracopsis vasa
GTAAGGAAGGAAGTGGAGATTCCCCACTTGATTCCCCAAACTTGATCTTGTTCTCACTATCATTTTAGTTTAAGCCTGAGGCCTTGCTGGCTGGCAGTACAGTCTTACTGCCTGCACACAATACTAGCACCCTGACACTTGACTAACTTCCTCCACACACTGTACAGGATTGTTCAGCCTCTGCAATGAGGTATTGATCATTTCACCTAGATTCTGTTTGTAGAAGACCTGAGTGACTTGGCTCTATGCACAAAAAATTGCTTGGATTAGGTAGTTACTTAGAACAGAGATGTGAACCTCTACTAGGCAATTTGGCCCAATAAATTCCTGACTCGCCTTTCAAAGGTCTGAAATCACCCTCTGCTCACCATTAGAAGAGTCCTAAAGAGACTATGTTCCTAATCAAGGCATTTCAATTAAATACCTAAAATTAGGAGGTTGAAATCTAGTCCGAAATCTAGTCCAAAATCTGAGTAGAACTGGGAGTCAAAAGTATCTTTGTCCCAGTTTACCTCTGTAACCACAGCATCTTTCTAAAATAGGACAAGTCTGCTCAGGTGGCAATATTTACATAATCGTAAAATTGATAGTAAGAAATATTTTGAGTGCACCTGGGTTGTGATGAAAGGCTTTAGTAATGATTTAGCAAATAAAAATGCTTATCTTCCAGTTAAATTAGGAGAGAGAAATAGCCAAAGACCTTGAAAGGTGTGCTTTTTCATATAAAAATATCTTACCTCATAAATTCTGTCCATCTTGAAGCAATTGGATTTACTTTATTGAACTTCCCAAATAAAGATTTCTTTTTTCCTTCACTGACTGAAATAATTTCTGCTTGGTATTTTTGCTGCATTTATTCTCCTCACAACTACTGGGCTGATGACAACTCACTTGTCACGCTGTGGAATGATTATAATCAACTGATAATTGAGGCTTTGTGCTAGTTAGCCTTTGCCAATTCAATTTCTTTAGCTAGATGGTATAATTACAGACAGATTTATAAATCAGTATTACATGCTAATTACCAATATCAGAAAATAATAGCTAAAATACTGTCCTGAATAAACTGAATGTTAAACATGTACAGAATGCATAAATAAATTGCTCTGTTCTTCCCCTTGTCTCAATTTTTGAGAAAAATACCTATATGCTATTCAATCATATAATATGTAATTCCTACATTAATCCAAGTTGTGTGCCTTGGTTTTGTTTTGTTTTGTTTTTACAAATCTTGGGGTGGTTTTACATACCAAAAAGAGAGATATTTCAGAGGAGCACTCATGAGTACTGTGTAAAGAGAAGAAAATTCTCATATTGTTTGTTACTGCTTTGTCACAGGAGGTAATCACTGGCACCTAATCTTGAGTGCGATCACATTTTAATGACATTCCTTATCCTTCCTAAACTTTTGGTTTGATTGATGGCTTGACTTCGCGAATGAAGATTTTGGATTTATAAACTTTTGGTTTATAATTCTTTAAACTCCTAATGAATTTAAAGAGAGACAGAAGGAAAGAGACTCAGGTTGGATGTATGGTAATTGTCAAAAGGCAAAAGGGAGAGTCAATTATCTCAGATTATTAACACAGACATAGTACATCTGGCAGTAACTGAGTCTGTTTGTCCAGAAATGCCTATCAAATAAATAATTAAAATCAAGTATTGGCATATGTGGATCTTGCCTCTCATAATTGCTTTCTTCTGCTGTACAGGATTTGTTAAAATCTTTCATTTTAATTTTTTTTTTTTCCAGAAATCTCTTGAATGTTTAAAAGGTTGTATGTACAATACAAGGAAAACTTCATAGGAAAATTACCTAGGAAAGTTAGACATCTGTATGTGTTTATTTAGATTTTCCTCCTTGTGCTGACTTAAGCTCTGCTAGAATGATATAGCCAGAAGAAACAATCTGTATTCTTATTGTGCATTTACAGCTCTGAAGGAAAACCTGCTGGGATTGGCTGTAGATGGCTTCATCTCAGAAGAAGAATGTGCCTCCTAACAGTTGCTTGTTCTGTATGCATGATCAAGCAACAGTCAATGGTTTCCTGTGCCTCATTAGCTGTGGTGACAGGAAGAAGTATGATTTTCCCAAAATACCTGCCCTTCCTCCAAACTAAGGTAATATTGCATGGAGAAAACATTGAGAAGCTCAAATTTCATGGATTTTTTTTGTTTTGTTTTTTTACAAATCAAACAAGGAAACAACAAAAGATTCAACAAATTAACATAAAATTATTGTCAAATTCATGACAAGAAGTTAAATCACATTGTAGCAAGTTTGAGTTTTTGCTATGCACATCGTTACCTTCACTAATAAATGGAAGGAATGAACTATTTCAATTTGGTAGATGCTATTTCTTTTTTAATTACAAAATTATGACATCACCTTTTAAAAAATATGCTGTTGATAGAGATTCTCAAATGCTGTAGTTTAACTCGGTATGCATATAGACCAAAATTTCCCTAAAGACTTTTCTAATGTTCTATATTTTAAACTGAGGGATCAAAGGCAGGGCTGAAACTTCTTGGATTTCTGCTAAAGCACTGGGGCCTATGGATTTTAAAAGGCTGTTAAAAGGACGTTAAAAGGAAGATACATTTAATGTACATAACTTTTTTTGCTGAGTTGTTTATGTAGTTCTGGTCAAGTTACTCTTTCCCCCTGTAGGTTTGCTACCATTTCTACCATTTTTCTGTTTTCACCATACCTGATGAGATTCATGTAGCCCTGAAGAACATATTTAAAATTAGTGAGCTGCTGTGTACCTTGAAAGATTCTTTCTATTGACTGTAAAGGAAAATCTTTGATTCAGATATGACAGCTATGCTAAATTCTGCTCAGGCAGTTTCAGTCGTTGTCCGTAAACTAATATTTTCTACTTTAAAAACTTTTTTCTCCTATGCTTCACAAAATGAAATATGAAAGTATGGTAATACAATGACCATAAAAGTTACTGCTGTCTAATGCAGCATAATTTTTCATAATTGTGAAAGATGCACTCATTTCTACCCTTGAAAGTTTCTGAGATAACAGACTTAAAGTCCTCACAACCCCAAGACTGCTACTGTAAGTTGCAATAATTCCCCCCAAATAATACAGAGCAGGCAACCATTATATCTAGTTCACAGGTGAAGTATTGTAATGAATTCATCCCTCCAAATTCTGCTTAAAAACACTGTAGGGTGATATTTATGCAGATTTTTTTAATGGGAAATCTCTCCCACAAAGAACAGATGATGATATGGTATCGCACAGAGATTTTGTTGGTATTTACTCAGTTTGGTACAAGCACTTTTTACTCACTTTTTCAGTTTATAGCTTGAAATTCTGTGTTGCATTCTAATAATGTTTTTTTAATGTAATTATGATTCCTATAATCAGGTTTATTTTTCTTCATATATATGGTGTTTTTTTTTTTTCTCCCCCCACATACATATTAGTGTACACATTTATATAAATCTATAAATTGTTCTGTCAGGGTAGATTAAATCCTTCGATCAAATATATATGCCTAACTTAAACCTCCTTTTGAAAGTAAACAACAAATATATGTGCACGTATTTCTGAAAGGATTGACAACCTATAATTTCTCATGCAGTGGGGCTGTAACTGTCTGGCTCTTTAGAAAGTCAATTAACCACCCTAATTAAGTGCTTAAATTGAGAACCAATTAAAAAATTCTCAGCTATGAGTTTAAGAAAAACCTTAAATTGTAATATCAGCTGCATATGTACCAGCGTCTTTTTGTTCCATGTACTCAGTCTGTAAATACGCAGCAAATGCATATATAAGAAATTTCATGAAAAATGATATGCATATTTTATTATGAATGACAGACTAATTTGTTTTAAAGAGGCTTCAGTCTGCAACACATGTTATACTGAAAACAGTTTTAGCCATTAGAGTTGTATTTTGTGCTGCTACATATTCCTCCACTGCCTAAACAAGCCAATGCTTAATTACAGTGGCTATTTTTTTCTACATTTTTCATACTATATGATATCCTATATTAAACTAGGCATAATACATTTACTTGTAAATAAAATTACTAGTAAACACAAACAAGTCCCAGAATTATTTATATATTTATTTATTTTTTCATTTATTTTTAAAATAAAAGTATCCAGGAATGGTAGGTTTGTTGGTAGCACTGTGTTTTAACTACATAAGCAGTGTTTAACTACATGAACCACAGATGATATTGCCTCGGCCTTTTCCAGTACAATGAAAATACGGGACAATCATTAGTGGGACAGACATTAATTCAGCTTCAGACGCTTAGAAATCTTCGTTGGTTTAACAAACATTACTTGTTTTGTGAGGAACAGGTAAATTATTTACTTATAGGATAAGCTAACAAACAATTCCAGTTTTGAAGGAAGGATTTACTTTTCAAATGCATGGCTTGTAACAAATTAAAATAGTGAATGAGAAAACCAGGCAACTATCTTACTATGGCATAACAGAAGCATAAAACAGCAAAGTTGAAAAAAATAATTTATTTGGGTTTTCTTTTTCACAAGGATTCTTTACTAATGTCCTTCTCATATCCACTGCCCTTCCCAACTGTCTTTCATTCTGTCTCCTTAACTTTATATCTGGCTGCAAAAGGGCATCAGTTACTCAGAATAAGAAGTCACACAAAGTAGTTCTGCTCTTCTCTTTTTCCTCCTCTTCGGCAGCTGGATGAGACATGTTTGGATGGGTCTCAAATGGCCAGAGCACTGCAGAAGGGCAGGCCGATTTCTAGTCCTGTTAAGGTCCTGGACAGCACTGCTGGGGCAGCGAGCCTGAGAGCAAGCTAAGGAAGAAAATTGGGAAAGTGGTGGATGTGGGAGCATAGGGGACAGCTTCAGGATTTCATACTCAAACATGCACCTGCCTCTTCAGCCTACCCTCTGACAGAGACCTGGCAGGGTCAAGGATCTGTTTTGCCTTTTTGCCTTTTTTGACTTCAAGTGCCATTGCCTTTTTCTGCTACCTTTCCTGTAGTGTTGAGGGCACAGTTTTGAAATATATCGATCAGCTTCTTTACAGAACAAGAATTTTAATTTTGTGATGTATTGATAACAACAGAGATACAAGTAGTAATGTTTCTGCTTTAAAACCTAGTGCTGAGAACAGCAAGGACTGTAGGTGATAATAAAGTTCCTTATGAGACTGCTGATGTAGCAAGAAAGAGAGGATTGTTTTGGGTTTTTTTAAGGCTTCCCTGAAAAGACTCGTCTGACCTTTCCTATTAAACTCGTGGCAAGTGTAATGGGAATTGCTAAGGGCACTCTTCTCTCTTTTTTTCCTGAGTTTAACTGCTGGTCACATCCTTCTGCTGTCACCTTTCTACGCCACAAGTGGTAACTATTCTTTTCTCTCAAGTGTTCTGATTGATTACTATAATTACATTATCCTCAACTGGTATTTAGTTTGGATATTATTGCTTCTTGTCAGACCTGATGAAAAGAATCTGAATATGTTCCTAAATATGCATGCATATGTGTATGCATTGTCAAACTCTGTCAGCTAGAAACTACCAATGGCTGATAAAGTTAGGCTCAATTCTAGTACCTGGTGTTGGCACATTGTCTGTCTAAGTACCTATCTTTCTAGCTGTCAGATTTCCTATCTGTCAGGATTGTGTACAATAACCTCCAGTGATGTTAGTGATGAATTGTTAAGTGTTGTAAGTTACTTTTTTCTTTTACACCTTGCATAAGCCAGTTATATAGTTTTCCCTTTGATTTCCTCCAGCCATATAAACAGGACTAGAGGCTTTCTGTTTCAAAGGAATTCACACGATATATTATATATCTGAGTGTGTTGAAGTATAACATATTGGAATAGTGGAGTTTTTCTGGAAAACACTGCTAAAATGGCACGGCAGGACAGAAGAGCTGTAAATAATCCATTAGTTACATAAAAAATTGACAGTTTACACAACCCATTTTGGAAATGCATCTCTTTTTATATACCTATTACTAGGTATGTAAAAGAATAATATAATGCATGCATACTATGTTATGAGGTAATCACACGTAAGGTCATACTCCTATATAAAATGGAAAAAAGATGGGACAAGGAATTGCTCTCTTTCCCCGATTACCGATGGGAATAACATCTATGAAATATTTTTTTGTCAAAGGGGAAAGCAAAGCAAATAGAATATAAGAACAAAAACTATTCTAGGCAATGCTGGTCCTTTCCCAGAGTAGAAAATCTGAAAGCATGGCTATATAATACTTGTGATTACCATGCACATGTCCCCAAGCCAGGACTCAAAGATAGCTCTGGCACAGTAGAGTTTTTGCTTTATGCCCAGGCTAACTAGTCAGGCTGAAAGGTAGACCATGCAGTCTGAAGCCAGTAAGGTGTGAATGACATCTTAAAGGTTCTAGGATCAGATGAGTGTATCTGCATAATATTGTCCCAGCAGTGCTGGACTGTGGTTATGGGTTAAAAAAAAAACAAACAAAAAACAAACAAAAAACCCCAAACCAAAACCAACCAACCAACCAACCAACCAATCAAAACCAAAAAAAAAAACCCAAACAAACAACAGAGGCAGCAGGCAAGTTCAGTGTTGAACTTTTGCATTGCTTAACTGATGGCACTACTCTTGATGGCATGGCATTGGCCACTGCCTATCACCACCCTCATATAATGTCCAGAGTTGATTCAGAAGAGATTTCTGCCTACAGGTAATATGGGTAAGATTGTACTAGGCCTTAAAAAAATCTAACAAACAAAACAGACTTTACATCAGCAGACATCCATTAATGTCCCAAAGTAAAGCCAACACAGTCCTCATATTAAAGCAGGCACTTAGGATGGAAAAGCAAGATGTATGAAATACAGGAATTGTATTTTTAAACTACAGCTATTCAAGGTCCATATGCTTTGGTGTGGTCATCATTATTTTCTGCTGCTTGGCTTTAGGGCCAAATAATGGTCCTTTGTTCTATTTTTTTTTTTTGGCAGCATAGGCAGATACACACTATGATAAAATGACAAATAAGGTGCAGTGCACGAAAGCTTCTGTTTGACCTTTAATATATGTTTGATGAGTTTAAGAGCATTTACTGCAGGCTAAATTTCACAGGCTAGAAAAGTAGGTTTAACCTGGAATGTAAACTACCCTTCCTGTCATATGGTAAATTTAACATTGTTTTAATGCATTTTTAAATGAGCAATTTAGATTTAGTTTGAGGTGTAAAAATTTATGTCAGAGAAAGAGAGAGTAATATCCCAGTGGGAGATTCTTTTAGACTGACATGACCTTACCAATTTCTACTGTTATCATAAGCTGTTCAAGAAAATGCATCTTCTAGAAACTTTGTAGAAAATACTTTTGAATTACAAAAAACCCAGTAGAGAATAGGTATTATAAGTCCTACTCTCTACTGATCCACAGGGGATGGTTGTTAAGAGTCCTCAGCTGCAAAGTCAATAGATTTTTAGTTCAAGGTTTTAACACAGGAGGTCTCCAGTTTGATCCTTATGTGTCACCCCAGCCTAAGGCTGTCATGAAGACACATTTGTAAAAGTGTACAGAACAGTGCAGAGAGAATTGCAGTCTGAAGTAAAAACAAGTCAATCAATACTGTTTCAGAGAAAAAGAAGACTGTAACAAGTCCTGAAAAATTAATATTAATTTACAAGTGTGTGGAAGCAAAACAGTGAAATCATGCCTGGGGGCATGACCCTCTAGCTACATTGTTTATTTTCAAGGCTGTTTTCCCCCCTGAGCCCTGCTGAGATTTTTTTAAACGTATTTATTTATTTATTTTGCAAAAATACAATAAGCTGTTTCTCATAGGAGACATTTTTGATGGTTTTAGGGAAAATGTTTGGTGTTCTTTTGCTCCCTAATTTCATTCTGTGGGCAATGGTGTTTTTTTTACTGTTCCTCTCAAGTGGTCTGTCATTTGCCAACTCGCCAAGAGTGCACAGAATGCTAGCTGTGTATTTTCTTTGCAAAACTACACACATGTGGGCAGAACAGTTTCAGCACAAAGGGTCATTAATATTTTATGGTTTGTGGGGTTTTTGTGGATTTAATTTAGATGTAATTCTGTCCTGTTTGGGTCTTCTCCCTCTCCTTGGCAATATCCTTTCATGACATATATTATACTACATCAGTGTATTGATTTGCAGAATACCTCTGCAATTTGGAGCTGCACAGTCTTCATTTGCTGCTCGCAGCCATGACAATGACTGGGATTTCATCACACTATCCATTTGAAACATAGAGGTTCCTTGAAGACTAGAGGAAAATTATGCTACCATCAGAGCCGAAATTTTTCTAGTCAAATGACTATCATGAAAACATATGAGACAGAACCTGACAGATCGTCTAGGATCCATTCTTCAGCAGCAGGAGCTAATTACACTGATCTTACAAGTGAGCCTAGAAATTCCTAGACAGAGTGTACATTTCATTGTTTTTTCATTGGACAATTCTCTGTAAGAAACCCTAATACTAGATATTAAAGTAATGTTTCATAAGATCTGCTGTACTGGATAATAAATAATAGAAAAATGTTGGTGCTTCTAGGAGGAGGGAGTTTATTAGGAGAATTATTTGGAGAGATATTGCAGCTGTAGTGAGAATTGCAGTTTTTGGCACAGTAACTAGCTGCTGCTGCTCCTTGTCCCATACTCTTCCCTCTTGCTATCTGTCCTCCATTCTTTGAATGGCATTCAGTTTGGCTTGTTAGAGGAAGAGATCTGCTTAATTAAATGTAGTCTATTACTATAACTTCATGACTAATTTTGCATATACTGCAATTTTCTGAAATTTAAAAGCATTTGGAAGAAAATTTTGCAAGTAATTTCCCTGCCTCAGACTAAATATTTTTTGCTTACTGAAAAATACATAGTTTCATTTTCATTCAAAACCAGATTATAAGCATTTCTGGAAATCACTGGGTTTTTTCAATGCTTTGTGAGATGAAGTTTGATATAAAGGTGGGCAATATTTGCATTGAGGCTAAGTTTCTATGTTTTCCTCTGCAGTAAATAACTCTAATACTCAGCGCAATGTCTTTTCTGTACTCTATGCGAAGCAGAAAGTCTATAGACAAAACAAGTTATAAACAAGTAATGTATGCCTATGTACATGAATGACTTGTAAAACAAAGTTACACAAGCAGTTTCAAATCTGTAATTCCTTTTCATCTCAACAACGGGTTTTGTGCCATCTGTAGTGTGACAGCATGGCTTCTGGGGAAGTTTGCACATATTTTTAACATGCACTTGTTAACTGCAAAGATTTATATGATACCCACAGTAGGAAATATGTAGGCTTCTCTTTTCTTTTGAAACCTGGCTATCACCCACAACCTAGAGAAGGAATTCATATTACCTACTTTTAAACATTCACACTGTAAACATTTCTGAGCTAGTCACTGTATGGTCCTTTTGTAGTTGTTCCTCAGTAGAAACAGAGAGTTACTTATAGGTACATTTTATCTGGTTTAAATGCCTATTTTGGCATAAAATGAATTATGTTCAGGAAGTGGATATTTTTTGCTTTGTTAACTTGAAATGAAATTTAGAATGACTAGCTCAGACGTAGAAGTCTGCATACAGCTACACTTCATACAAAGTCCACTATAGGAAGCCACTAAAGGAATCTGCTTGTCTGTCTTTGCACTTAACAATCTTATTGCATAGACCTGCCCTGGAGCAAGTTCTGTCTTTCTCGAATATAAGGCTTGCGTCTCTGATTTAATCTAGAACGAGAGTTATTTATGCATCCAATGGCTACTATTAGCTTCAGTGTGTCTCCCCTTTTTATGTTTGATTGTGGAAGAAGGTAGTCAGCATTAATTTATTAATTGTCTCTAATTAATAGCCAATCCTATTAGGGAATGAAAAGAAGCATTTCACTTCCTTGGTTTGTTCATTTTCATTTCCTCCTCATTAACATGTTGCCCTTATCACTCAAGGAAGACCTCCATACAGAGTTAAAACCATGGGACTCCATGACTGTTCTTGTTTTGTGGTGATTTCCTCACACTGCCATGTGCTCTCCTAGATGTAAAAAGTTTGGCAAGGATGAGATGTTTTGTTTTCTGGAGGCTTACCCTAAAAAAGCAGTCTGGAGTGCACAACAGGCACAAAAACTCTATTGTTCTCATTTGAAACTAGGAGGGCATTTAGGGCACTTTTGGACATTTAGGGTGTATCATCTTTCAAATAGGAGCTATATCTCTAAGATCTTGAAGTCTGTTATGGAATCTGATTCACATTACGGTGAAGAGGAAAATATGGTACTTTACAATTCAATTGTTTTTCAATTCACAAGATATTCAGGTTTTACTCCTAGGAAGGGTGGGGAAAGATATTAATAATACAAACGTAATAATGACTTCAGCCCTCAATTTGAAAAGACTGCATTAGTCCAGAGAGCTATCAGTGAGTCACTGGGAGCCGGTCATGAAGTAACACTCACGTGAGCAGAGCTCCAGTCTGAGAGGGGATTCTGCCCCAAGATGATAGTGGCAATCATGATCTTTTTGGAAAGCCTTAGAAGAGGTCATTTGGGGCTTAATTGCATTTTGTAGTCATATAAAAAGTCTTTTTTTTCATAGCAGTCACATTTTTGCTGCACTGCCTTAGAAGTAAGTAACAAGAAAGCTCTTTCTCACATTTTACACAATGCTGCTACAATAGATACACCATTCCTGCAATGTGACAAGATGATCTATGTAAATAGAGGAGAATTGCAAAGAAGAGGAACTTAGAAGTTTCAGAGGAAGGGAGGAAAGCACATGTTTGCATGTCCAGATATCTTTCTGTAGAAAGGAAAGGATAAACTGTGCCCTCAGCAAGTTTGCTGATGACACCAAGCTGTGTGGTTCGGTTGATACGCTGGAGGGAAGGAATGCCATCCAGAG
>JANHGB010007630.1:3219-14356 GCA_026283785.1 Coracopsis vasa
GAGCAACCTGCTCTAGTGGAAGGTGTCCCTGCCCATGGCAAGGGGTTGGAACTGGATGAGCTTTAAGGTGTTTTAGAACCCAGACCAGTCTGGGATTCTGTGATCTGCAGAGAATCAGGCATTCTCTACTGAGTCTGTAACAGGATGGATTTTCCCAATTGTAAAAGCAATCCCAGAAATTCCTCTGGGTCTCTGAGGACACGGTGTAATCTTCCAAGGGAGGTGAAATGGCACCTTTATTTAGCATTTACAGGAGTCGAACAAGAGGTAGTTAGCAGCAGTCTTTTACATGAGCAAATACCAAGTGGCAAATTGTTCCTAGTAGTATCCAGCCTCTAACACACATTCTTCAAGGAAGCCAAGCCTGACAGATCATTTTTAATGTGGAATCAATCAACAGAATGGCAAGAGCAGCTAATCACACACATTACTGACAAACACTGGGGAACAAAATTAGGAGAGTCAGAGGGACCCAACAGCCAAGATACTACTTGCCTGACAGTCCTTCTGTGCATGCTAGGTACGATGGGAATGACAACATTGTACACAAAGCCACCAGCAGTATGAGAAGGAAAAGCCCTGTATGCAGCCATTGGATTCTTGAGTAACACACTCCAATTTCCAGCTATCCCAGATGCAGAAAACAGATCCAGATCCAATTTTACATTGCTTGCAGAGCAACCAAAGTCACAATAAAAATCCCCCAAAAAACAGATTAGATGAGAAATACCAATAAAAATTGATTTCCCTGATACCACTGCCTGCTCATTCAGGATTTAAGGGGTGTTACTTCTGAGTGTGTGTGTCTGTATAATACATCTGTGCAGGCAGGTGACAGGAGGCTGGCTGCTGCTCGCACTGTGTCTAAGCGCTGAGGATGAGGATTTGAGCTCTAATGAGTAATTTAGGGTATGCTAAGCATCTGTCTTTGCTGCTGAACTATGCAGGCTGCCAGCTCTCAAAACTATATGTAAAGAAAGAGTGGATTATTACTTCCTTTATTAAAAAAAGGACACTAGAGCTGCTGACTGTATATCTCTGCTCTGGACATATTTGTGCATCTAAGCACTTAGTACCTGTATTCATAGTATTATGAGCAGAAATATTTCCTCCAGGCACTTGCTGACTCACAAGGCACAGGTAAAGGATATTTGCAAGCAGGATGATCTATGCTCTTTTTCTTTCAAATTTAGAGCACAACTTACATCCATAAGCCTTCTCCAGTTGCTGGGGTGTTATAAAGCTGTCTAAGCACAGCTTGGGGAGTGCACTTCAGAGATAACACTTGGATCTCTGCAACCTACAGTGTTAAGACACCAACCCACATAGACCTGGAGTTTGTAATTAGTAATAGATGCATATGTTAAAGATGGCTATTCTCAGGGATGATACATTTGAGATCCACTCCATGTGGCATTTTTGGAAAGAGCTCTTAACTACAGAGATTTACTAGCAGAGTTTTCCAAGAGGAAATCTGTAACTATTATGTTTACTCGTCAATTACTGCTAATGAAAATAAATAACTTGCTTACTTAAAGCTATTATAAACCTTGTGCTAAGAAACAAAAATTAGGTTAACCAAGCACAACTCGTTTCTTTGCCATTTCCCCACTGGCAATTTAATTAAATTACGTCTTGCAATTTTTAAGTATGCTTAGCCTAAATTATTGATTTTATCATTATTGAGCAGTCTACAGTTTTATAAGAGTTGCAAAAGCTTTCACAACTCCACATTCTCACCTGCTTTAAAAGCAGATGAACACATGAAAATGATGATTTTTCTTGAAACTTTCCTTGTGAATGGTTTTACTTGAAACATCTTTCCTATCCCCACCAGCTACAGAGGCATTTTGCAGATGTTTCCTCTTACTCAGGTATTTGCCAGCTTTGTCATGAGCAAAATGACAATGAGGAATGCAAACCTACCTCATCATGGTGGGCAACTGCATTTTATGTTCTCGGACCATGACCGCCCTTCCAGAGGAACACGAAAGAGGAGTTTTTTAACACACGGCTTCCTTTCTGCAAGTTATTATTTTCCTGTTACCATTAAGAGCACTTGATGACCAGACCTGTCTCTTCTGAAATGCTGTCCTTACCGTGTTAGTTTGATTTCTTTTGGATTTTTCTGAAATCTTTTGTATTTCTTTCTAAGCTTTTCTCTTTGATGCCCATCTGGAACTTCAAATGCTTTTTGTACTGTAACAACCCTCTTCAGAAGTTCCTTGGTCCTTAGGAAAGCACAAAGCTGTGTACCCACAGGTTACAAATTCCTGAGCTCCCCACTCTCCAACAGGTTTGAGCTGATTCAGTGCTAAAAAAATGATAGAGCTGCATATGTTTAACCTCTCTTATCTTCCTCCTCCTCAAATGATTTAACTGCTAGGTCATCTAAACTATTAACTTCAGCTCTCTTCTTGTAATCAAGCTTTAAATCAGAGCCTGTGACCATGTACACTTGGGTTGGATTTACTGCTGTTTGGATGCATATTGTTGTATTCAGCTTTTCCAAAAGAAGTGGTGTTTTATGGTTTTGACAGAGCACAGCCCCTGAGATGTCTTTTTTCATCATCTCTCAAGTATGTCAACTAATCAGCATTTCTATTTCGTGGTTACAATCTCCTAGCAACTAAACTTTACCTTAAACTGATCCTCACTGTTTTGGAGACCCTGTGCCCAGAGCACGTTACATCTCTTCTTTTCCTCAAACACACTTTGTACTTTTCCTTGTTCTCATTTTGATTACCTATAGGGCTTATGTTCATCATCTTGCTTGAGATAAAACATCAGGAATACGCTAACATTTAGACTCACAGTACTGCTACTTCTGATTGTTCCCTTGCAAATGATCCATGAGTTACCATTTAGCAAACCCTTCCCTTAAAGGGGGAAAAAATCCAACCTAAACAAAAAATTACTCTGGAGGCTGAACTGCAGTTTTCTGAGTGCCTCACAAAGAGCATTCTTGTGTCTCAACTGTCCCAACCTTAGAAGCCTGCCGTAACTGGAGTATTGGTTTTGTCAGGATGACGAGTCCTTTACTCCTCAGGAACTTGCAACCTCCCCAACAACAAATGCAGCTAAAACTCTCTTCTGGACAAGTTAATAGCCCTTCTGAGCCACCCTGACAGTGAAGTCAAAGACATGGAAATGATTATTTAGGGGAGTCTGCTTCCAGCAGACCTCAGTGAATATGGCATACTCATGTCTTGATACTGGCTCACAATTTATCTTTGATTTTAATGATGTGCATGGAAACTGACAGCATCTCTTGGTCCCTCCACCTCCTTTTTTTCTAGCTGGGCGAAGAGAGTGGCAGATCCACCTGCTTTGTATCCAGTGAGAAAATCAGATGCTGAAGACATGGTAAATTCAAAGTCTATAATGCTGACAGCTTCATGGAGGATACCTCCACCTAACAGTAAGCCAGAGCAGCCTACTTCACTTGATCATTTGTAGTCCAGGTTGCCAGGGCTTCGGATCTTGTCAGTTCAGCCATAAGCAGAGAACAGCTTTGACCTGCCTCTCACACAGTCCAAGGCATATAATGCACAGATGCTCTCTGAATGGGTGGAAGCATTAGCTTCACGTGGATGCTACACACACGCATTTAGGCTTATTCACATTTATTGAGCCCTGTTTCTTCAGACTCTCATGCAAAAAGAAATGTTGTTTGTGTAAAAGCTAGACAGATAAAGTGAAAGACTTGTACAGCACCAGCAAAGTGGCTCAGGTAGTCATGACAACCACGTTGGTGCTCATAAAACTTCTCTTCTTCAAAATCTTTTTTGCAGTTTAGATAACACACACACAAGCAGTAAAAGAAGTAACTGATCTACAGCAACACAACCAAAGTAAAATGTTCACAACATCCACAGTGGAAGCTGAGACACTGACACTTGGTGTCATTAGTGACAACAGCTTTGTCCAGTTCCCACAGGGGCTCCTCAATGTGCCCAGGCTTAAATGAGACCAACAACCTTACTGCAGATTTAGGGGTGAGCAGGGAAGGGAAGGAGGGAGAGGCCTAACACTGCTTTTAAGGAATTAAGATCAGACATTAAATACACAAAAGCATATTATAAGTTATTTAAATATTCATGTACTTATTATTTCCTTCAGCACCTGATACCAGAAGGGCTCTGCTGCTCCAGTCCAAACATAAGGAACACCTGCATGAGTTGTGAGTTCCCACAAACCATCCTTACTTCAGCAAAAATCAAAATCCATGTTTTTCTTTCAGTCTTTTATGCTCATTACTTTTTCACTTGGTTTTCCATGTGGAAATTTAAAATCTCTGTCACTCTTACCATTCACAGGTGGAAACCAAAGTATGTCTGAAATAAACCCCCTCTCTGTCCCAGAGAGGAGTTACTGGATTTGCTTCCAGCAAGCAGGGAGTGACTGCTGGCAATAAGACAAGTCACCATCCTTCCAATCAAGTGGTAAGCTCAAAAGAAAATTGCAAAGCTTTATATACCTGAGTCTGCCAAGGCATCATGTGTTGCTTCAAAGGAATAAAAAGAAGATTTGGCATCTGGAGTCTTCAATAACTGAATTTCCTTTCATGTAAAATTGTTCTAGTTAAGAAGTATCATTTACTGAGGAAAAAAACCCCAAACTTCTATTTTATAATGAAAGATCTATGGTCAACATGTCATTTTCTCTTCTTTCAGCTAAGAAGAATAATTCACTGACACCCATATAAATCCCCTAACTTCATATGATACTGAACTTACAAGGTCTCCATCATCATCAGTCTTGGGGAAAGAGCTCCATCTTCTGGGAAACAGCTCTTCAGTGGTCAGGGAGGGACAGGTTCCAATGGATCATCGTGGCTCTTCTCCAGAATCACACAGCAAATATCAGGGTTTATCAGAGAGGTCTATCGGTGCAGGACAGTTCATCTCACAAATCAATCTCCTGCAAGCTGGTTTGTAGATGGCAGGACTGTTAACGGAAAGAACTGGGGCTGAGTAAATAGAGACTCACCAGATAATCCACTGCAATAGAAGCATCTCACACAGTAAAAAGGGCATTTTACCCAGAAGCTCAGTGTTGAGGCAGCTGAATAACCCAAATCCATGATCAAGCTGGTATAAAATACAAACATCCTCCTTCAGATGACCTCTGTCACAAGCAAGTTCCATAGCTGACATGATGGAAATGATAAGAAATAGCTCTAAACCTCCAAAATTAGTGATACAAAATATACATTTGCCAAGTTTAAAACAGCACAGCAAATACCTGAGAAGGCAAGATCCTCTCCAACAGGTTAAACACTGGAAGCCAGCTACTAGTTCTACGTACTGACTAAAACTGTGTCATGATTTGGGGCACTATATTTAACAACGGACATAAATGGCAGTTTTGGACGGAAGCTTTGCATTTCTTTCCAACTCAAAAGCATCCACACAGTGAATTTTCTTGTTCCCATTCATCACAAATACTGCGTTACACAAAGGCTGTGCATATGTTCCATACACCGGTGATGATGAGGAAACTTGTGAGGTTGAAATCACTGACCTGAAGCTGTTATTTCATTAGATGCGATTCTGCTTCAGCCATGTAAAATTTGACTGAAGTCAAATAAGCAAATAAATAAAATAACTTTTCTATGAACATTAATACAAACTGTTGAGAATTTTCTGTTAATTATATGCAATATAATTACTTCCAGTGTTAAACAGTCATTTTTATGCAGCTTACAACAGCACTGGGTAACTAGCTTCATCTGTAGATTCCTGTCTACTTGCTCATTAACTACAGAAAGAAGATCCTAAAATACCTTCAGGGGGACCTGATCTTATTAAATGTCTCCACCTTTTCTTTTTCTTTCTCTCCTCTCCAGAAAATAACATTCCTGGCACTAACACAATGAAAAGTAAGTTCCTGGTTAATCCCAGGGAGCTGTGAATTGTGCTCCTGGACCAACCTGGAAGGAAGGGGACTCTTATGAGGTAACAGATGAGGATAAATAACCATTCTTTGAGGAAGATGAGGACAAATAATCATACACAGAAAACACTCATGATATAAACCTGTCTGTACCATCACCTACCATCATTTAAAGGTGGGAGTTCTACAAGGACACCAGTAAGAGTACATTTACCATTACTTTTGGGGGTATTTTTGGTGGGGTTGGGGGTGTGTATCATTTGTGAGTTTTCTTTAATGATACTTTCAGGCTTTGATGTGTAGTTTCACTTTTAGCACACTGATTTACCTCATGGTGAAAAAAAACCCCACATTGCTTGTACAGCAGAGAACCTATTCGAAGATGTTAGCTTTTTCTCCTGATTGCAGAATGTCTGTGAGCAGAACATAATGTCACCACATTGATTTAATCGCAGGTGATGTTTCATGATTTTTCTTTTTCTCCTATGTGAATTGAATGAATTGTGTTGATCTCCTAAATCACAGCAAGTATTTTCTCTCAGTTGAAGCCAGAAGACAAATACTTCAAGAGCAACTATAAATCCTAGTTGGGCTGAGAACACCACAAAGACAGCTTCTGCCATAGGTGTTGTCTAGAGTCCCTACTCACAGCATGAAACGAACAGAGCAGCTTCACTCTACAAAGGCATCTCCAGTCTTCATAAAATCATCTTTGTCCATTCCTCCAGCTTATAGACAAAATTAGTGTCAGTATTTTCACTCCTAACTCCTATTTGAAACATTATTCTCAACTTCTGTTGAATTTGGTACAGTGAATCTCACTTCTGTGGCCACTGGCACCAGCTTTTGACACCTGTGAATTTTAGACAGATTCTGCCTTTCTACAAGAGCTTTCCAATTTCTCTTTTACCAAAGCAACCACACTGTCCATGAAGTCTAACAGAGCTTAATTTAGTAAGTCACTTTATTTTACCCTATTTCTTTAACCAGTGGCTTTAAAAAGAGGAATAGCATAAGAAAGATCTCCTTAGGTGCTTACACAGACTTCCCTCCCTGTTTCTCCTTCTGGTATTTACTTATGGAAAGGTTATGACTGTTCAGGACGAATAAGGGAGCTGCTGATCCCTTTGCCCAGAGGTGTAGCAAGGGCAAGAGAGGAAATGGGCATCAAATATCTGCCAACCCCCTTGGAAACTGCAGCCTGGCATGAGGGGCTGCTGGCTTGCTGTTGTTGAGATGTGTGCCAAGTCATAAGCAATTGCCCTGGAGAGGAGAGGGAGGACAAGGGAGAAGGGTAAGAGAAGGAGACACCTCGACAGTACTTGCTGTGAGTGCCAGAGAACCTCCTTTCAGCATTGGCTGAGACGTTACCTCCTGCTGTGCTGTGCCTGGAGCCTCTTGTTCCAGCAGACAACACCGAGGCACATCTGTCTTTGCTCCAGAAATAGTCTCCCAGTACTTGAACAGACCCAGTTGTCCTTCCTGCCCACTATTCCAGCCCCACCTGGGCAGCCAAACACCATCCTCATGTGCTGTTAGTTACAAAAACAAGTGCTGTGTCATGCAAAAGCTTTGGGTTTCTTTAAGCTTTCTCTGCAAAGTCAGGGAGAGGTCAGAACTACCTCCCTTGTCATCCCAGAATAACTTTTGTTGAGCTTTAATCAATGATCTTGAAAAGATTTGCTGATCCAGACTATAAAATACAAATTTAGCTGCTGAGCTGTGGTGCAATCAGTTCTTTGTAAGCAGGGAAACCCCAACTCCAACATAACGTACAGAAATAGCAAACCCCACTAACAAGTATTTTATTAGTACTCCGTAGTAGTGCTGAAGTGTTTTGGCTGTTTCTAGAAGTCATATATTTGCATGAGGAGGTAACAGTTTGCTTTCTTTATGTTTATTATCCATATGGGCAAAGAAGATAAAGAAGAAAAGAGGAAAACATCCCTGTTATTGCTAGAGCAGCTACACTGCTGTAGTATAGGCTGAATTGCAGTGTTTTCCTGTACCTTTTAATGACACAACTCCTGAGATGTCACATTTCATTTAACGGCCTATGTAATGGTCGGGATGGTGTCACTTAAGTAGTGAACAGAAACTGAGCTTTTAAAATGACAAATCACCCTATTTCTGGGGATTTAGGGCAGAAATTGTTTCCTCTCTCAAAGGCAAAAATCACTGCAATTAACTTTTTCTCCCTATCGGTTCATGTAATTTGTTCTTGTTAAGAGCATTATGCCTGAGGACAGTGTTACCTCCAGCCTACAGCCATCACACACAAAATCACACTTGCAACACTGTCTACCAGGCCTGGGTTCAAGTCTCCCCTTTTCCAGGTATGTCCCAAGGGAAATTTCCACCTGCCCTGTGCCTGCAGGAGCCACCTCTGTTCTCTGCCAAGAGGACTGCCCAGGGGGCTCTCAGCAAGGTTTACTGCCTGTTTTCTAGGGGCTGTAAATGACCTGGAGCATACTGAAGCACTCAGCAGCCGTGGGCTTGATGCTGCCAGGGAATAAGCGTGCGTGTGTTCCGTACTGAACACAGCAGGACATATTTGAGGAGAGCTGAGCCAGTGCCCTGCTGAGAACAGCCATACATTGCTTTCCCATCAGCTCCTGCACCTCCTGTACTCAGCAGATGTGGAATCAGGTGACCAATTATGAACAGTAAGACCTCAAATATTTACCCTGCACATGCAAGCTCTGCGAGGGCCCGTGCATGTAACTGCAACATAGGGAATGATGCTGAAAGGAAAACAGTGCTGCTCCTGTTGTGTCAAGTCACCCGTCTAATGTTCCTGGGACTCTGCTGTGGGAAGCACAAGGTGTCCTGCAATGCATCAGCAAATACACCACAGAGAGAAAAGCACAGACAGCATCCCACTGGCTCAAGGTGTAGCTGACATATGGTGTATTTTGCCTCATCTGTGAGTAATTTCATTGCCTGGGTTTGCTTTGCTGTTCTTTTATCAATGTGACTTCAGAAGAATGATAATGAATTTTACAATAACCATGGGCTCCTTTTCAACTTTTCCAGACTAACACGAGAGGCCCATTCTGAAGTACAATCACTTGGACTCAAACGTAATTAGGTGCATTTTACCTTCTCCCTTTCCCAGCCTCTAAAAAGGGGTTTCCTCAGAGCACAGGAAATGTAATGAAATGAAAGATCCTCCATCACACGCAGGTTATTATTTCTTTTATACCACAGCCTCTGCATTTCACATCCCACACTGACAACTCAAAGGCACTCACACTTCCCAGAGCTTCCTTTTTATAGCAGCAACAGAGATAGGCTGAAAGGGGAAACTGAGGCATGGAGAGATGATTTAAACTGTCCTAAACATAGCAGCTGAACAGAACAAAGTACAGATTATAAAACTCCTGAGTTTCCATTTTATTGAGGAAACACTTGACATTAAACCTCTGCTAGTGTAAGATACATATCCCACGGCACTGCTCCCATCAGGAAGATTTGCCTGACCAAAATCTGAAGTAGATGAAATACTAGGATTTGGAATAGAAGTCTGAAGGTCCAAACTTAGGTGCTTCCTATCCAAGAATTCAAAGAGGAGAGAGACACCAAATAGGGGCTTCTTCTGAAAGAGAACACCAGGTGAACATGGCACCTGGGGCAAAGCGGTTGAGTTGTCCATGTCCTAGGAAATTTCAGCAACTAGGGAAGACACTGCATCAGCCAGGCTGGCCAGAACAGGGAAGATGCTGCTGCTACCACATGGGTAGCAAATGTTTAGGAATGCCCATGGATGTTTTTCTCCCTATTCCTGCAATCCAGTAATCTGTTTACATGTATTCCCTTAAAGCAGTGTAACAGCTCCCACTGCAAGGCGGGTGACTGCTCCAAACGGTTTGCTTGCAGAACTAGGTGCTATGCTTTTAGATTGAGCATTACAGATTGAATCATGTGCCTCCAGAGCTGGTGAAAGTGGTGTTATTGACTCTGAGGAATGCAGGGTCAGACCTCATATTCAGTATCACATATGGATGGAACCTTACCTTGCAACCACAGGAATCAACACTAAGCTTTTCCCTTCCTCCTTTACCGCATTTCTCCATAAATATTGATGACTACAGAACAATAGCTTTAGAATTCAAAATACAGGATCTTTGTTGCCAGATAGAGAATGACAACACAGAAGAGAGAAGCTAACACTTAAGTTATTCAAAAGGCTATTTATAATCATTTGAGGCCAGCACAATTGACTCATATAGGCTGCACTGCAGCCATCCCTCCATACTCATTAAATTTATCTCATTTTGACAGATTTTCAGCAAACTCTGGCCCAAACAATTATAGCAGTTCTTAAATCCTGAAACACCTGGAGGTAAGTGGTACTGTCCGTCAGCAGAGCTCTTCTAGAGCTGGAATAGCATCATCTTGCCATTTCTTTGAGATGAACTATTGATGTACACGAATACAAGGTATTAGAAAGAGCAAAAGCAAAGACTTCATACTGAACAACTGCTTTTAGGCTATTGGAGTTCTGTGGGCTACTCAGGCTCCATGAAGTTTAAATACTTACAGCTTTTTGCAGTTAAGAAAGTCAGTATTGTGTGGCTGGGGAAAATGCTCTCAGTGGCTCTAAGTGACACACCGGAGGGGAGAATTAAGCATGCACCACTGACTGCCTTTCTTTAAAGGAAAAGGATGGCCCCTGTATAGCTTGCACACAGCCCAGCTCTGCGGCTCCTTCTGTGCTCCTGTACTGAAATGAAGGACAGAAATGCTGCTGGCCTTCTGAGGGTGGTGGGGAGATAAGATTGTTCCTTGCCTTGCAATAGCTCTCAGGAGAAGTTACCTGGGTACAATACTCTGTGTATTATCCTCTGCATTTTCTCCCCTGCCTTTCTCATTTTTGAGTCTAAAGGATGTTCAAGTAAAGCTTGTGGAGAGTTTGCTGCCGAGGTATTTATTTGCAAATGTATTTGGGGCACTTTCCATATAATACTGCTATGGAGATAATGGATACCAGACCCTTCTTAAAAGGTAGCGACCAACGGATCTGAAAGCCACTGACACCACAGTAATACTTGGAAAACGGAAGGAAAAAAGGAAGAACATTGCAGTTTGGTCACATCCTCTGCTTAATATTCCTGATGCCAACCTGATGAAGTTTAACCATAAGTGCAAGGTCCTACACTTGGGTCGGAGCAATCCCAGGCACAGCTACAGGTTGGGCAGAGAAGAGATTCAGAGCAGCCCTGCGGAGAAGGACTTG
>JANHGB010007630.1:14921-36136 GCA_026283785.1 Coracopsis vasa
GAAGAAGTTCTTTACTGTGAGGGTGGTGAGACACTGGAATGGGTTGCCCAGGGAAGTTGTGAATGCTCCATCCCTGGCAGTGCTCAAGGCCAGGTTGGACAGTCTTGGGTGACATGGTTTAGTGTGAGGTGCCCCTGCCCATGGCAGGGTGTTGGAATTGGTCCTTTCTGACCCTAACTATTCTATGATTCTACCTGCTTGCTATGCCAAACTGAAGGGATGCAGGAATTATGTTTTACAATAAGATGCTATAAATAAAGCACTTTCAAATATGGGTTGTTTCACTACCATTTTGTTTATCGAAAGGTAATAGCTTGTGAAAAGTTCCTTTGCTACCTTCATTCTGGATGTCTATAAGCAAAGTGCAGAGTGGCATGCTCTGAAGACTTCTATAACTGGTATTATTGGTATCCCAGTCAACCTTTTAAGGGAGAAGAGGTTTTCTCTCACTTTTTAAAGGTAATACAATTTGAAGGCCACTTACCTCCCCCTGTAACCTTTATCTGTACATACGTTTCTCCAGGGAAGTATAAATCATAATCTTTGTGTGTCAAATAGCTTAGTGTCAACAGAGCAATGAGTCATATATAATAAACGGTACAGAATCCCAGGAGCTTTGTGGAATTGGAGCAGTAGCAGCATGCAAACAATAAAGCAGAAAAATACCCAGAATGTGCTTTTCCTGCTCAACCAGTTCATTTTGGTTATTAAATGGCTACAGTGAAGCTCTCGTCTCCTTTTTGTGCTCATTTCTTACAAGGGTTCTGACAGAGGAGCTCTATTGTTCAGGCATGGAAGGCCACTAAGTGAATATTGGAACAGATTCAGAAAAACTGCATTTTGAGTGGTTGTAACATGTACTGGTACCAGCCAGGCAATTCTGAACAATTATATTTACGTGGTTTGTGCAGGATATCTATCAAGTAACCTCTGGATTCAGGGAACCAAGCTGGGCTGTTGAAATTCTTGACTGAACTACTGAGTGACATGCCTCTTCTAGATGGTTCTTGGTCTATCTTTAGGGAGTAATTCTGAACAACAGAACATTACAGCAGTGGTTTGCCACTTGCAAACAATTTATGTTAGTGAAGCATTGATTTGAAAAGTCAATTTTCTCTTATGCTTACTTATGTACCATGTTCTGCTTAAAAGGAGGTACTTTGGATTTGCACGGCCTGTAGCACTCACTGAAAAGTCAACCAAGCTTTAAAGTTATTTTCACTCTTTATAGTGTTTTGGGGAAAAATGAGGAGATCCAGCACCACTGCTTAGACCTGTCACAAGACACAATAAAACCAGCAAGATGAGAATGGGATATGTTTCTCAGATTGCTCTCCATGCTTACTGAGTATGACTTTGACAGAGCATTTCCATCAGGAGAGCCCAGTGTACCATGAGCTCACTGCAGATTGTAGGGTTTTGCAGGAATAAATTTGCATGGGACTTCACAATGAGTAAACCAAAATGCTGGTAGCAGCTATGCCAGTAATTCAGAAGTCACTCTGGGTTTATAAAGATGTAAAAGGAACCATAACTAATGCTGCATACAGCCAAGATAACCCTACAGCCTTATAGCTGCTGTTTCCAGAGAAACACTGACCACAGGGGATCTTTTCTAGGCTACGGTTTGACTTCCATGTGTGTGTCTATAGTCTACAAGAGCAGCACAGACAAATGCACCTCAATGCAACAATGATGAGGAGTTATTCACAGGATTAAATGCAGTTTTGAAATGATATATATACATATACACATAAAAAAGAGATATACTGTCCTATTCTGATGCTTTGTGTATCTACCACAATAATTTATCTTCTAAGAATACATGGCACTGGAAACATGCAAAAGCCAGAAGTGTCAATATCTGAGTTTCCCCAGGCAGCCTGAAAGGCCCTTGTCTTTTGAGACTGCTTGATTAACAAGTTTTGATAGCTGTAACAAGTAGAGACTTCGAAAGCAAGCAGAAGAATAAGTGAATGCAGATCACGGTGGAAGCAGACAGTTAAGGATGTGTTTAAGGCTTTCAAAACCTTGAACATTTCTTTTCTGTTTAAAAAAAGATACATTTCAAAACATTAATTTTACACACACACAGCTTCACTTGTACCCAAGTGCTGAGGTCAGTCAGTTACTTGTGCCACAAACATGTATTAACTTGAGCAACATGGGGAAATACCTGTGATCAGTAATACAGACCCTGTGGGCACAAATGAGAAACTCAGCAACAGACTGGCTGTACCTGAAAGAAATAACTAGTAAATCATTCTCACCAGCATGGAAGTCATGTTACTTAACACCATGGTTTAGGTTAAGTCTTATGAAAGAAAAGAAAACAAAGCTGAGCAGCATTTTCCCATTAGTGACCTAAACCCCATGAAGAGCCAAATATGAGCTCCATGATAACAACACACCAGAACTGCACAACTTACCCAACTGAAAACACAAAGTCAAATGCTAATCTGTCTTTAAATAAATCACGATTATATACTATTAAGTCAATTTGCAAACCAGGCTTCAAAAGATGCATAATTAACAAGAGGTCTGTTCCACATTTATCAGTAAGAAACTATTTTCAGCTCTCCTGTGTATCACTTTTCCTGCACTGTGTCAGACATGGACTCCATAACATCACCTCAAAGATTCTCTGCTCTCATATGACCTCCTGAGATCCCTGAACTATAGAGGTGACTCATCTCCTCTCCCAACCAACAACACTTGTCTTGAGCACGTATTATTGCTCTATATCTAAATACAAACCCCGTATCTATACTGGGAGGACCACATCTAATACCCTTTTGGGTGGTAGCAAGAAAAGCTGTTTTGGGTGTCCCTCTCATGATTTCCCCTATAGATGACTAAGAAAAATACAAGGCACCTTTTGTATGAAGACAGGCTGAGAAAATTGGGGCCGTTCAGCCTGGAGAAGAGATGCTGCGTGGAGACCTCAGAGCAGCTTCCAGTGTCTGAAGGGGGCCTACAGGGATGCTGGAGAGGGACTCTTCATCAGGGAATGGAGCAATAGGACAAGGAGTGATTGGTTTAAATTGAAACAGGGAAGCTCAGGTTAGATATAAGGAAGAAGTTCTTTACTGTGAGTATGGTGAGGCACTAGCACAGGTTGTCCAAAGAAGTGGTGAATGCCCCATCCCTGGCAGTGCTTAAGGCCAGGCTGGACAGAGCCTTGGGCGACACGGTCTATCTTTTATGAGGTGTCCCTGCCCATGGCAGGGGTTGGAACTGGATGCTCTTAAGGTCCTTTCCAACACAAGCCATTTTATGATTGGACTAGTGATGCTGGCTGAGCTGGGATGTGCTTCCCTTGCCACCCAATTCTTCCAAAAAATGCACTCCGACTTTTGCAAACAGCAATGATGGCAAGTCCATCCACTGAGGATGAAACATGGATCCACTGAAGAGTTCAGGCTGGACAGGACCTCAGCACGCACCTGGTCATAAACCCTTCTCCCTGTCTTTGTAGGCAAGGCCTGTGTTTGGAAAAGAGACAATGCTCAAAAATGAGACGTAGCAGCTCTTGTTCCTCAATCTCTCAGTGTGGGTGTAAATCCAGATTAATTTAATTGACTTCAGTGAAATCCTTGCAAAACGTCACAGATGTAAGTAAAAAGCCTAAGGATGGATGGGACAATAATATGCTGCAACACTGCTAAGAAATTAATCTAGCAATATGAGTGGGTTTGGTTTTTTTTAACCTTGATATGGAGTACTTCAAAGAATGAACTCTATAAAAGCTTCAAGTATGTGATTATGTCTCATGAAAACCAGTGCAAACTAAGACTATACCCTCTAATAGGTGTGCTTCAAAGTTTTTTCCTTTAATCCCTCTTACTTCTTTTCCTATTACAATTATCTACAGTTTTCCACCTGTTCCATTTTAGCCCCCTCCCTTCCAGGACTTACCTGACGCGTTCTGAGGAGCACTGCTTTATAACAGCACACCAGACATCTCTTTTTGACTCTAAAGACTTGCTTCTCTTTTTCTTTGTGGAAAGCCAGAAAGACCCTGAAAGCTCCCATATCTGCTCACTGAAGTGACCTGTTACCCCCCTCCTTGCACACTGATGTCTGCCAAATACCTGTGTGAGGTGTCAGCCTTGGCGCTGGTGGCTGGAGGCTCAAGCAAGTCACACCATGCGGCATGTGAAGAGCAGAAGATGATGAAGAAAGCTTTGAATATTGTGCAACCATTAACACTGCATGACTGCACATGCCAAGCCCCACGTGGAAGTTACCACAAGTGCATCCATTGCTCTCCAAAGGCATTTGAAAACTGGAGGTATTATTACATTTGTAATAATTACATTATTTCATTTGTGGGGGAAGATGAAAAGAAACCAACAAAACCCAACACAAAACCAGCCTATGAATTAAAGTGATGTTTGGTTAGCAATGTAAGAGTTGCATCCCTCCTCTTGTAAGCTGCATGTTTGAGCCTAATACTCCTACTACAGTGATACTACACAGATGGCCAAGTCATCAATTACAGTCTGATTAATCTTAACTTATCCTAATAGACATTAAGCATCGCACAGATCCCACAGTTAACTCTCAAGATGTCCAAGCTGGAATGGCTCTGGCAACTCCAGCAGCCCCTGAAGCTTCAAGGTACAGCTTGAAGTGATTTCAGTAGCCTGCAGTACTCACCTCCTACACACAGGTGTCATGAACAGTTCCACATTGCAAGTTACCCACTCTGTAAAACAGAGACACTTAGATCTCCTAAGGAGGCTGCAGGAGGTCAGAATAAGTCATCTGCCATAGGTACATCTGTAAAGAGGGATATCTCTTTACAGCTTTTAACGGGAAATGTAATTCCCCAGACATGCAAACCTGACTTCAACACCAGATTTTGTCATCTTGGTCCAGTTACACAACCTCCCCTCTCTGCAAGCAGAGTTGTCAGCTTTGTGCATGTGGAATTTTCCTCTAATTCTTAACAGTCTTGAAAGTACAGTTTGTGACTAATAATTAAAAGCACAGCTTCCAAGGCTGATATATGCCCTGTTCACAAGCTAAACATTACAGGCACCCTCCATGTTCTCATTCCTGTGAAGCTCATTAAAGAAATAAGACCTAAAATCAGCAAGTTTCTCTGTGTTCCACCTTCTTTGGGATAAAACCAAGAGGCAATGATAAGGCATGAAAAGTTCTTTACCAGATTAAGAAAGAAATATTTGCCAAGAAGCTTTCAGGACTACTGCTGTTCTAAGCCCAAATGCTACTTAGTGTCTCCAAGAATCAAAACAATAAATTCCTCCAGTTTAAGTACATTTAAAGTGCCACATTTCCATCAGATTTGAATTAAGTCAAAATAGGGCAGCTGAACTATTGAGCAAGACACCAGAACACTGAGCTACCTGGAACTGAAGAAAGAACATGTACTTCTCCCATCTATGACCCTCTACGTTCCCAGTTACTTTTGAAAACCTCTTTGAAAGGGCAGACCACTTTGGAGAAGGATGCTCCAGGCTGGTGTGGATGATCCCATCAGTGCAGTATCCCTGTCATTTCTGCAGCTCAGCGCAGTTCTAGCTTGATGACTGGTTGAAAAAGCTATAGCAAGTGTGCGTTTGGACCTTTCTCTCAAGCCTTCTCTACTGTTTCCCTGACTAAATAAATACATATTAGGAGTATCCATAAGAAAAGTCCAAATTACTTCCTGCTGACACCCTTTCACTCCTAGAACCCTGAGAGCTGATAGAGCTCTGTGAGGTCCTGATGGCTCCTGTGGCCACACTCTGGCAGAGATCATCTAATCATAACTACCATTGTGTTTATGATAGCATCACGACTGTTACTATTTCAGAGACTGGATTATGGTTTGTATTACACAAGTCCCACACTTCACCTGCTGGTAACTACCCCCCTGACATCCACACGGTTTTCACATTCTCCAATTTATTCCTTACCATCTGCTAGTCAGATGTTCCAACCAAATAAACTTTTACTGTTCCATTTCTCTTTGATATATGCTGCTTTGCCCTTTTGTAGCTCCTCTGATCCGCTCCAGAATATTAACTTTGCATGCAAACATCCACACTGTTTTGGTTGCATTGGTTTAAGTGAAAGCCACAGAGAAGTCAGTGCGTCTTTGGCTGGAGAAGGGGAAACCCAGGCAGTGCTCACACAGGCCATCGATCAACTGTCTGATTCACAGACTTCAGAACTGCTAATATAACTGGCACTTCCTCCTCTAGCAGAACAACATTTCTAGACATCATTCCTTCTCCTTCAGATTTAGTTTTGCAGTGCAAAGAGAAACCTAATTTACCCTTGGGAGAGAATTATCAACTGCTGCAGCATCAGTTATCACTGCAACATATTGAACACTGACATCAGTTTAGCCCTGTGGGATGTATCCTTAGCTGGTGGGTGCTACTCTTCTCCCTTTGACTTCAGTGGCCTGCACTGATAAGTCACATCCTTGCCAGAAGTATGTCCCAAAGAGCACAACTGGCTCTCAACTAGGACAATCACCTCTAAGTCCTTTGTGGTTCACTGCCCAGACACAAAGCAGCACATTGTGGGGCTGACTGCAAATAAGGAACGTGACAGTGTTTCTTCTAAAATACAGAGCCAAGTTCTGCTTTCACATATGCTGCTGTCATTTTTGTGCTGTGAAGATTCTAGACTTGAACTACTGCAGATAAAAGTCTAATTTAATAGACAGAGCAGCCCCTTAAAGCCATCTACTGAGGATCTTAACATTCTGAATGGTGCCCATTCATGCTGCACTTCAGTTGCAGCATGAACTGAAGGCAACTAAAACATTACCAACTGTCACAACTCCTCTGCCAGATCTGAAGGTTTCTCATGCAATTACTTTTCCTGTACTCATTTCCATGCCATCAGCAAATAGAACATAAAGCCCACCCAAGGAATATTTACATTTTGCATCTTTGCTTGTTATACTCACTTCAAGTGATTCAAAATAGCTCTTTGCAAAATGACAGCCTAAGCCATCATCTAAACCCACTCTGCAAACTACTGAAGGATTAGGCCCACAAGGTTTTCTAATGAGGGTTTGTCTGAATAACATCATCCATGAATATTCATCTGTCAAACCTGGCTGCACGCGAGCTGCTCGCTGAGCACACGTAGGACAGGTAGCACAGCTCTAGGCTCCAGCCTTGTAGAGGTTGGGAAATAAACATTAAGCCAAACAAGAACAAGGCTGTTGACCTCACTGGAAGCAGGCAGACAAACGTGTCTTAAATAAGAACATCGCTGTTTCCTGAAGGGCCCTTGATGTATTTTCCCCAAAAGCCTCTTTTATCACTAGTTGCTGCTTCATTTCCTGCCTGCTGTTCTGAACGGACTTTTCTTGGTGTAATTCAATAGTGAAAGACTAAACCCAAGCAGGTAAATCAAAGGCACATGACATTCATTATAGTAATCTTTCCCTCATACCCTCACGTATAACAAGTAACCTCGGCAAAGTTTGACAGAAAAAACCCACTCTGCAGTTGTTTAATTTCCTTTTCTTTCTTTCTGTCAGGAGAGTCACTGGTTTATGGGGAGCGTGTTCTTTTGGCTTCAGATCAACATGCTGCATGTACACAGGAATGGCAGAACAATGTCAGAACTGTGGTGCCAAACCTGGATGAACTGGACACAGCAGCCTAGGGATACAAGACAGCAAAATGCTCAAATGCTTCTTTGATCAAAGGGTTTTTGCAGCACAGTTTTTAATCCCATCAAATCCACATAAAGGTGAGAGCTGGTAACTCTGAAAGCAGCGTGTTACATTCTGGCAACCCAGAGTGTCCTCTGATATTTTCAAGGGCTGGGATACTGTATATTAAAAAGGTTTGGATGTCTGAAAAACAAACCAAGAAAACTCCTTTACACGGATATTTTGCAGGCTCTGAAGGTCTGGTATCAAGTCTGGTGCAGCACAGATACATTCCTACACTGAGTGACCTTTGCCAGGTCTGTAAAACTGCTGCTCTCTTTCAGAAATGGTTTCTGGCATACAAGGGAGAAGCGGACAAGTCTGAATTAATTTAAACCCAGCCTCCTTTATGAAGCCCAGTTTTTGTGACATCCCTGCATCATGTCAGTTGGGTTAAAAATCCATTCATCTGGAATTCCCTCTGTGTGTCTCCATTTTGACTGAAAATATTGAAATCAAATTTGATATTTAGGAGAATCATTTCTTAAACAGCACTCGAACACACCAAGTTTTCAATTTTAGTGCCATTAAAAAAGCTTACTGCAGCAGCAACTTGGATTTGCCTCTCTAGGTGTACTTCATGGGACAGAGATGAATTTATATAATCAAGATTAAGCACTTTTGGACAGTTGGATCACTTGCTATGAAAAACTCATCTCAGCCAATGCTTAACTAATGTTCCTGCTGGAATGCGGGCATCAACACCCGCTCACAGGCAGAGCTCTGGTGTTCTCCTTCTTGCAACTCCCCAGATTAAATTCCCACAAATGCAAAAGTTAATGTCCCTGGAAAAGCTGTGTGAAAACAGAGCTGAAGAGGGGTTACTTAGAAATGTAAACATATGGCTGAACCATATGAATTAAGGACCCTATTAAATAGGGTTTCTAGATCTCTCTCTACTGCAGTTACACAGTCTGTCACGACAGCAGTTTGGGAACTTGTTCTTTCTGCAAGGGTATAATTAACTATTCATTCCTCCTTCCTATTGATTTGATCAGTTGGAAAATGGTTATGTACCTTCTAAGCCATGGAGCTGAGTTTGATAGATCATGATTGTGAATAGCTTTCAGAATGTACAATCACCATTGCTTATGCTATTATTATATTATTCCTCAGATTGGATCTTAAAATGCATCAATCTTCTCATTTCCAAACTGGTCACATGTGAGCCGAAATCTTACAGCTATCTAATTGGTTTGCATGGGCAAAGGTGGTTCTCAGGAAGAAAAGGCCATGAGAAATGCAAAGGGATGTCTGGAACAGTGAGGATGCCTCATTCCACATGTTGGTCTCGGAGCCAGTGCTGTCAGCAAGGCAGCCACACGCATATGGAAAGAGGCCTCTGGGTGACAGATAGCAGCAGGCAGGTGTGTGCAGCTTTATTTAAAGATTTCATTAGTGTCTGCAATGCATCCAATTACTTGCTATTAATTTAAAGGTTGTTTCATTCTGGTATTAATTCAATAGCCTTGAATGATTTTCAGAAGTATCTGTCTGGGTAGATATTCATGGGAATCTAATACAAACCCACTGTCTTCAGAAAGGCACGTGGGGCTATCCGAACGTTCAGCCTGGTTTGTATGCAGTTCAGCAGCAAAAGGTACTGTCTGGGAATTCCAGATTACTCACAGGCAGCTTTGACTTACGTAGCTCCATGTTCAGGCAGATGGGAGACAAAATGGTCTGGAGGTTTTACAAAAACACTTCAGGTAATGTTCAGTCAATGTATTTAATTTTAAATTACTCAAAGATCCATAAAATTCACTCCTGAAAGTTAATCTAATATTTGCATTGCTGTATGGGGAGTAATTACCAGAACACATTTATCTGGTCATTAACTGGTCATCTAGACCATACCCTGCTGCATGTTAATTCCTGCCTACACTGAATGTGGTAAAGAGAAATAAATAATTAGAAAAGATTCATTTCTTCATGTTAATGGAACACTTCAGCCTCTGCCAGAAAACAGCAGCAGTCGTTACAGACTATCAAGGGCACCATTTATGTGCTTGAGCATGATGGAAGTGGGATGCAAGACAAATTTGCTGTATTAATGAAGCTGAATTATGCTTTAAGAGTTACTCTTAGCACTAAGATATTCATTTGTCATTACAGAGAAAAGTGTTATGTAGACATAACAGGCTTTTCACATGTCAAGAAGCATTTTTGGCCATAAGAAATCTGATCCCCAAAAATCTGGCTCTGAAATAACTATTTTTCCAATCCCAGTTGATGATCTGCCTCCTATTTTTGGTGTTTCTTGTTAAAAAAGCTACAGCTTAGACTTAATGTGCACCCATGGATGCAAAGAGAACTTTCTTATCCAGAGAAAGAGGACTTCTCACCCAGAAAGTCCCATTGCAAGCTGAGTGCTCAAGGAGAACCTGATCTAAAGCCATCCAAAATGAACAACCACTTACGACAATGGCAGGTCTTGAATTATACTTTGTGATCCAGATACATGTGGTCTGTAACCACGTAAGTACAAAGTCTTTGCAGCGCCATCATCTATGAGACCTTCCTTAAAGTGACTTCAGGCATCACGCACAACTTGTCATTTTACTGGTGCTGTGGGGAAGCATGGAAGCATGGCCAGAGCCCATCTCCACTGCACAGAGGCTCCTCCTTAGCTCTGAGCTTCTATCACCAGCCTCAGGTCCATGATTTCCAATTCTGCCATTGCTCAGGAGTCAGGTACCACTGAACTCCTGGGACTGGATAAGGGCTGAGAAATGGAGAGGTGAAGAACCGGACAATACATTACTGAGGAGGAAAAGCCACTGGTATTGCATCATATCTAGCCTGTGGGAGACCTTAGGGATGAAGCCAGGAGGAAGTTTAGGGGCTATTTATAATAGTATTTCCCGATCCTTTTCCCGATCCTCCCTCAGAATGAGTTAAGAACAAATCTTAAATGCTGAAGCTTTTCAACAACTACCATTTTTCCTTACAAAATAGTTACCTCTAATGTGAGTTGATGAAGTGTTGGAAGAGAAGGGGCTTGCTGGTTGTTTTTTTTCCCTGCCCTGCACAATGGAAACACTCCCCCCGCCCCTTGCCTTTTTTTTCCTTCCTCTTTAAATAGAGCCACACTTTCAATAAGAAAAGTACCTGTGACAGAAAAAGTTCCTAACAGAAAGAATTGAGACAAAATATCAGCTACATTAAACATGAACAGCCTATAGAAACCTAAGTTATGTCTATTTATACCAACCCAAAACCTAGGAGGAAATTTTATTTTCTCTTCTCTATTATTAAATCAGATAGTCCAAAAGGATTTTGCTCAAGTGCAAAGTTCTTGTTATTCCTTTTGCACTCTGTTGGCTGTACAGCACATCTGGAAATTAAATGTGAAGTTATCTCCTACAACATCTATGCCGTGCAGAAGTCAAATCAGGAGTCTATGGTTTACCACTATTTTATCTAAAGCTAATTTATGTAAGCAGAACCTCAACTGCTGGATGAAGTGGAGAGTACAAAGTTCAGCTCCCCTATTAAATTCATCTACTTTTTCTTGGCAGAATTACTTTTTCCAATATTACTTGGCTGACATGCAAGAAGAATCAAGGTCTCAGCAGATATATCACAATCTGGTTATTGCTTAAGTAGCTTATAGACACACCAGGATTTTCTTCTGCACATCCTCTGCTCACTCCCATATCTGTCTGACAAGAAATCAAGTTTGGAGATTATTTATTCTAAAAAAAAGTGATCTTTATTAAAACCCTGACATGCCATTTTCCTGATATAAGCAATAGTAAAAGCATCTCGTGTCTTCTCAGCAGCACCCGAGTATGGGTATTTTGCTTTGGGGAACTTGTCCAAGTTGTAGCAGAAACTACCAAGGGCTGGATTTCAACCTGCAGGATGTTTTGGATTCCCTCTGGCTCAGAGGGAATCCCATGGGGAGCTCAGGTAAAGCTGGTGGAAAAGGGACAAAGCCAAACCCCAGACATGAAGAAACTCCAAGCTTGTGAAACTGCTGTGGTTTAAGCCCAGCCAGTAACTCAGAACAATGCAGCCGCCCACTCTGCCTCTTCTTCCTCCCCACAGGATGGGGAGAAGAATGGAAAGAATGTAACTCCCATGGGCTGAGATAAGAACAGTGCAGTAACTAAGGTATAACAAACCACTACTGCTACCACCAATAATAATAATGATAAGGGAAATAACAAGGGGAAAGAATACTACTGCTCAGCACCTCCATTGATACCCAACCCAAACTGAGCAGTGATCTGGGCCTTCTGGGTAACTCCCCCCAGTTTCTATCCTGGCCATGACTTGCTGTGGGATGGAATACCCCTTTGGCCAGTTTGGGTCAGTGTCCTGGTTCTGCTTCCTCCTGGCTTCCCGTGCCCCTGCCCACTGGCAGAGCATGAGACTGAAAAGTCGCTGATCAAGTCCTTGATCCTTCCATGATTCTATAATTCTAAGTAAACATTACTTAGCAACAACTGAAAACATCGGTGCATTATCAGCACTGCTCTCAGGCTAAAGTTGAAAACACAGCACTGCAGCCGCTACTAAGGAGAAAAATGACTGCTACTGCTGAACCCAGGACAGAGACTAACCTCAAAGTATTACTTGATTAAATAGAGTTACAGGATTCAGGGTATCACTGAGGTATTAACATAACACCAATGGGATTTAACTATGTAGAAGATTAAAGTCTAATATCAATTTTTAGCCAGAGTGCTGAAGTGTGAGAAAACATTTGGGGTCCGTTGTGAGCAAGGCAGCTCCCATCCCAAAAAACCATCACCCCAAACAACTGAAGAACCCCCCCAATATAACCCCAAACCCAAAGCCCCCACCACAAACATCCCAACAATCCTTCCCGCCTTTTGCTACACACCTTATGCAGTCCTACCTGGAATAATTCATTTTATACCTCTTGAACGAATAGCTGGTCCTAAAGAATTTATTCAAGGCAGTAAATAACTGTATGCCAAGTAATTGACTTCTCTGCTAGAGAAACTGATGTGACTTTTACTGTGTTTAAAGTTTAGTTGATTTGCGGGGTGGAAGCTAAGTTATCATTCCTGAATCAATGTGGAAAGATGCGGTTTTGTATGTGGTTAATGTAGTCTAGGAGCTTGGGGGTTTTGCCCCTGTCCTGTCCCCCTACCCTGCTTTATAGTAGAAGAATAAGCACAAAATAAGCACAGGAAATGTTTTTCAAAATAAAATATAAAAATCTGCTCTTGGATTTATTTGCTTTATCTATTTTTGTTACCCTGAATTACAGAAAGAGTGCTCTTTTCATAGCTGCTCTCAACATGCTTTTATTACACTATTTGTTAACTGCCAATTTTCCTTATACAAACCCAAGCTTATGAATGCTGAAGGAAACCAGAATGGGGTAAAACTTGGCAGCATGAGATGCAAACTCAGGCTGAAGAAGTAGCAAAGGTGTCTGATAGAAGCTTGTCAAACAGTAAACCAGTTGAAGAACCATCAAGGTGATCTCAGACAGACTTCAAGCTGCCAAGCAGTGACAAACACGGAAGAACTGAGTCTATGAGCATTATTTTCAGTATTCAAGCTGCTGTATAATGAGGCTTCACCACCCCATTCAAAATGCTGAACAAAAGCTACCAGAGCTGTGTAACAGCCAAAACCTAAAACTGGTTTGAAAAGGACTAGGAGGGTAATTGGGGAACAAAAGGCAACTGGGAACTGAGAGACTTTGGCTTGATTAGCCAAAATAAAAAGTGAACAGGATTGCTGCTCTAAGTGTGACTGAGGTGAGCTCTGAAGAGGGAAAACAGCTCCATAAGGTGAAGTATAAGAGTTACAAGACTTCCCAAGAGGGAATGGTCCTGATCACCACTGCAGCAATCAGACTGTGAAATAGCCTCCTACAGGGGCTATACAGAAGAAAGAAGGAAAAAAGGTGAGGGGATGAAGGGGAGAAGAATCCAACCTACTGAACTGCCCCAAAACACAACCTCCTCTCAGCAACTGCTTGTAAAAACAGTCCACTTAAATGGTATGCTAGCTGCAGCAGCAGGGAAGTGAATGTGCTGACCCACCAAGTTCCTCGAAGGCAGCATATTGCTAACAGCTCCCAGGAAGCACAACTGAAACACATGAAGTTCAGGGTGAGAGCACCAGCCACTTGGCTCTACACTGTCAAAATCCCTTCAACATCATTAATCAGAGCTTGGCATTTTCCATTTTTCCCCATGACCAGGCATGTATTTGCAGAGTATTTAAATCTCCCCAGTTTCAATATTTCAGGATGACAAAGGCTGAGCTTGCAATAGGAAACTATTGCATGGTTGATTAGCGCTCTGATAAATGATTCACAAGTCAGCATCCTCCTACCTGCTGCACAGTACAGCTCTTCAGAAAGCCCATTCTGTGTATGTGCCACCACAGTTCCCACAGAACTCGATAAGAAGTGGCTTTTTGTTAGAATGAGTATAAAAAATAAGAAGTGAAGATCAATGGAATGAATTACTGGTTCCTGAATTATCGAGAAGAGTCAATGTGCTCCTGAAGCAGTAGCTAAGTCAGTAGATACGATGAAGAAAGTTCACCATGGAGCATGCAGATGGTGAGGTTGGCACAAGCACTTGCAGGCAGCAGCTGCTCATGAAGCAAGAAGTCTAGAGGTGGGGACTGTGCAAGACAGTGTTTGTAGCCGGTGTTAAGCACGTGCCCATGAGAAACCCCTTGCAGGGCATGACATTAATCTTCTACCAACACTAGAAAAGCCATGAAAATCCTAGTAGCTGAGGCCGAAAACCATGCAAAGCTTTATAAAGCCATTTACAGGCACTTCTCTGTGCTCACCTTAGTGGTTACTACCTTCAACATCCCACGTCTAGCTTTCTGAAGGGTTCGAGCATTATTTTCCATAACACTACCATTTCCAAGGTCACTTCAAGCACTACCCTCTCAGGTCAGTGCCCGGTATCTCATTTGTTTTGGCCTCAGGTGTTAGCTCACACAAATTAAACATGCATTTTCGTGCTTGCTTCCCGAAGCAGCAGAATGGATTTTCCCCATGAACAATTCTCTTTTAATCAGTTTTCCTCTGTTATAAGGCAGAGGGTGAGGCCCTGTTAGAGTAGCAAACACGGCTTCCAGGCACACAAATCTTTCTGTCTGATAAAGCAATAGTGAACTTCAAGCAAAATGCAGGTTGAAGACAGCTACTCTTAGGTAACCATTACACAACTGCTACTAAAAAGCTAAGGTAAGTAACAACAAAACCAGTTACAAATGACCCATAACAATTACTGGCATGCCCCTTCTGCCATAATTCCCTACCCTCTCTAGGGCTGGTTATGAGAAAACTAAACCAAAGAACACTTTTTCTTATTTGCTGCCCAGAAACCCTCATCCCATGCCCAGCTAACTGAAAGAACAGGATCCATTAATACAAAAAAAAAATACTATTACTGCAAAAATTACTATTATAATTATGCTGACTTTAGCATCATTTCCCAATCCTTTATAATGCAAATTCCTTGCTCAAAATCCCATCAGATTATAGGAAGCCCAACAAAACTAGCATTGTTGTGAATTACCTGGGAACAATTTCTATAGCTGCCTAAATCAGTCCTTGAGTGATGTGTGTGATTACACATTACGTTTATCAGGCATCTGTAACGCTCTGGAATCACTCCCCATCCCCGATGCACTGGATTGCACCAAGTGCCAGTCCACTCTATGCTGTAATATACATCCATACAGCTCACAGCACTGCAGTTCATAACGCACCAGTGAGGTCCATGCCTAGGGGGAATACCCCTGGGCTTTCAGCTGTAAGTGCTTTAGAGGGTGCAGCACTCCCTGGTTACTCACAGTTGACATATTTTTAAACTCACTGCAGTCCCAGAAACGTATTTCTTGGCTAACGTCAAAATGAGCCCATTTGTTTTACCAGTTGAATGATCAGGGTCTACAGGGACACCATTACTGAAGACAATTACAGGATTACAGTGTCACAGAGTAATGAAGAGTTGCAACTGATCATCTCCAAACCAATTTTACTTCCAAAATGAAATGAAAATAATTTTGAGGGGGGAGACAGACCTCTTTGATGGAAAAATAATGGTTTTGTTTTGACATAAGAAGCCTATGGTTACATTATAAGAACTCTTTTCCGAATGAAAAAAACCCCTTAAATTCATATTAACAGGGTCTAGACTTTTTCTTGAAATTGTTGTTTTGTTTTTAAACATCATGAAAAGGATTAAATAACGAATTTAGTTCTTATATTGGTGGCAAAAGTGTTTCTGTAATACAACACAATGAAGATTTACTCAGTGAACAACAATTAAAGCTTCATTTCTTCCTAGTTATTTCAGAGGATGCGATCTAATTGCCACAGATAAAGACACAAAGCAGAACACCTCTCTACAGGATTTATCTCCAGCATTCTCAAGCCAATAGGTTAAACAGAAAGAATGAAGTTAAAAAGATCTTTGACCTGTTGCCAGACAAATCCCATTAATTTCCACTGTCCCATTTATAGAGAACAACTATAATTGGCAAGAGCCTCTTGTTATACTCTGGAAGAATGCAGGGCTGGAGAGCAACGGAGTCTAACATGGCTCTTGGGACTCAACCCATCTGCAATTAAGGAGGTGCAAAAGCAATCACTGGTGACACTGCTGGAGTCTCACTGGTGAATCCTTTGCTCAGCTTAGGGCAAGTGCTGTGTAACGAATACATATCATATAGACTTATGCACAAAACTGAACTAAGGAGGAATGCAAGCAAGATGGAATTGGGGGGAAAAACCTGAATCGCCCGAGAAGCCTTTAGATACCTCTTAGTTACACTGACATTCCTTAACATAGAATCTATTATTTTCTGCTCCCATCTCTGTAATTATATGTTGCCTGGATAATGCTCATTAAAATAAGAATTTGCTTCATAAACAGTCACTAGTTATTTTGGCTGCAGAAACAGAGGAATGAACCAGGGAACATGACGAAGAGGTAGACCAGGCCTGCAGTTCTGCTCACATTTCCCTTTGCCAGCTTTTACTACCTTGAGAAGTCTCTGAGCTCCAGGTGAGGTTTGAAAAGTGACAAAGACAATAACTGAAAATTAGACTGAGAGTTTAGGTTTTGACCAGATTTAAAACATCACCTCCTCCTAGGAATGATAAATTACCCAGAAATGAAGGCATGAACCAGTGAGATGCTGTACTCGAGGCCAGACTCAAGACAGGCAGCAGACTTTGATATGCAGACCCAAGCTTGAATTCCCTGCGTGCTGGCAAGCTCACTGCAGGAGAGGGTACATTGAGAGGCATCTGGTAGGCTGTTACAGCTTTACAGACTGGCTTAGGTGCCAAGTGCCTGAATAAAACTAGAAAGAAAAAATGTACAAAGAAAGCAATCATATATTTTAGATATCTTTCAAAAATGCAGCTAGAATTACTTGAAGGCTGGATTCTGAGGAGTGTGTTGAGCAGTTGAATCCTGTTTCCTTCTCATGTATTTGTCTATCTAATCCCAACTACGATGCTCCTTAACTGTGCACTGCTGTGAAGTAAGTGGAACTCCTTGACTAAGGCAGGCAGGGTTTGGCTGCAGGCCTTGCTGTGGATTAGCTCAGATTCAAGGGAGAGGGGTGATGATGAAGGTTAATGAAAGGATTTAACACAGCTCATTTCAAAAAGGAGCTAAGTAGGAAGCAGCACAGCTAAAGATGTGACTTCAGACAGCAAAATCTTCAGGAAAAGTTCAGTCTTTTTTCTTCAAAGACAGTATCAGGGTATTGGATCCATTATTTTATCACAACTATTCTGCAGTATTTGTCCTGTAAAGGGAACCTGTTGGATCTGCCAATAGTTTGCTCAGAGATCAGCACTGAACACAGCTAAAGCTGTACTGTTTAGTTGTGAGTCTTCTAAAACAGATCAGCCAATACTGTGTTCTAACTCTGGTTGGGATGACTGAAGAATCTCTGAACATCTGCAGTAAAGTTTGTTTCCATGGATACTTCTACCACTACCACTTCTTCTGTGAACCTGTGCTCCAGTTAAAGTCCCTCTCATGTTTGCCAGAAGCTGCACGATTTTATCAAAATAAATCAACAGCAGGAGATATTCGTTGGAGTGTTTCGCAATGCTCAACCCTGAGTAATATTAAGTTCAAAGCAAAGCAACTGTGGCAAGAACCCAAACTGCTTTATTTGGCAAAAAGTAGAAATAAGGAAAAAAAAGTGATGGGGTAGGAGGGAAATAGGGAGGAGGAGAAAGATGCTGTTAATGTCACTAAAATTCAAGCAGCTGCTCAGAACCATGAGATTTTAAAGTAAGGATCAACATGTTAGTATGTTTTAGAAAAACAAGTGGAAATCTTTACTTAAAAAGGAAAAGAAGGGTACGTACTTCAAGCAGGAAGAACGGATCCAGCAGTGTTTGTTGTCATGTCGACTGATACAATTTAATACCTTTAATAACCAACTGGAGAATATATCAAATTGTATCTTGATGAAACAGGAATGATCCCAAACTATAAAGCATGGGTGGGGGAAAAAACAAAACCAAAACCAGAAAGCAGATAATCATTTTCAGATCTGAAAATAAAGATGAGCATTAACTACAGTTGAGACTCTAGACAAGAATCAGGGTTTTAAGAGGAAGGAGTTGCTTGCCTGATGTGTTGCTAAAATACTAAAATACAGGTAACTGCCCTCAGGTAGGTTCACTTGTGCCTTACACAGATGCATAGTGAGGAGGGATCCCACAGCAGCTCTACTGCAGTATGCAGGGCAGCTTTTCAGGTTCTATTCCCAGACTCTCCCCCAGCTCACTACATGGTCGCTGGCAACAAAACAGACCCAATATTCAAGCACTTGCTGAGTTTGCGAGCCAGGTGACATTGTATTTAAAGGTGAAGAGAACACACAGAAAGATGCCCACCTCTAAATTTCTGCCAATCTGGTTGATTGCCCAGTCGATGAGCTTCCCAATGTGCAATGTAGCAGGAAAACACAGCGTGTTTCAGTTCAGGGGAATTCCAGAGCAAAGGAAACAGGAATGCAGTGACTGTAAAGAGAATGACAGCTGTGAAATGTTACCGTGGGGTTCTGTAAAGGCTGGGGAATGCTTTTTCCAGAACTAAGTGCTCAGGGAGCCTTGCACACATCATCATTGTCATCATTCAGCCTTTGCATCTCGCTATATGGACACTCACGATACCTCCATCCCACATATTTCTCTGCATTAGATTGAGCACTGCAGTTTTGATCACCTTTATGTATACAGGAGATTGCCAAGTGATTCAAACAATTAGATCTAAACTTTAAGGCAGTATTATGGGGAATCAAGGGGTAATGGAAACAAAGATTAGACACTAAGTCTGCTTAAAATATAGGCAATGAAATGAAGAGGTTTTTGTGGTAGAGAAGGGTGCAGAACTTGGAGGAATGGCTGTTAGACAAAAGAAATAACTTTTACTGGCAGCAATTAGACCATAAAATAGCTGCATGGAAATGAGGAAATGTAAGCAAAAGGACAGAAACACCAACCTACAAAAAAACTTCTTCCATAAAGGATGTGATTGCATCTAGACTCTTATTTAAGGGACATTTCAAGCCTCACATCAACCATTTCAAATGTTAATTTTACTGTGTATCTGTTTGTGCATCTGTCTACAAAGATGCCACTGAAGATTGTTTCCTTTTAATTCTTGTGCAATAGATTTTTGTAACATTAAGTGGAACCAACCTGTGAGAAACAGCTACAAGAGAAATCAGCTTTCAACCCCTGTAATGAAAAGCATAAACCAACCACAATTAATTTCAGGCTACCACTGAAGTTATCCAAAAAGGCATCATCCCATCTGATTTCATTTTAAAAAAGAGAGAATCCATTGTCTTTGTTTGTTCCAAAACACTGGAGCAGCTCTCAAAACATGGAATCTAAGATTGTATCATTCTTGCTAGCTGTTCAAATAGAAAGTTGCCATATAAGAGTCTGAAATCCAGCAAGACTTTCAAATGCTCATCCTACCAGCAGGCTCTTCAGTAACAGGAAGCTGCTGACAATCCAGGAGTGCAGCAAGGGCTGGGATCTGCCCAGCTGGGAGCAGCTCTGTGGAAAGGGACCTGGGGGTCCTGGTGGACAAGAATCTCCACAGAAGTGAACAGTGTGCAGCTGCAGCAAAGAAAGCCAACAGGATGCTGGGTTACATCAACAAGGGTATCATCAGCAGGCATAAAGATGTCATTATCCCACTCTGCTCAGTGCTTGTCAAGCCACATCTGGAATACTGGTCCTTTCCAACCCAAACCATTCTGTGATTCTATGTGGGAGAGGGTGGTTCTAACATCACCCTTTAAAGCCAGCTCTCACTTATTCTGAAGCTGCATCTAAGTGAATACAGGTGCTGTCACTTCCAGAAACAGTCACTATAGTCAGTGACAACCAAACAGCTGAAATAAAATGCAAAGAAATCATTTCTTATGATAAAGTGTTATTACAAACTGGGGAAAATGTTGGCATTTTGAATAGTCAGATCTGACAGCAAAATATGCAGAGCAGAAAAGGTGTTCAGAGGACATGTGTAGAAAAGATCTTCCTTGTTATGTTGCAGGATTTTCAGTAACAAAATCCCCAATCCTGCTACCTAATGAACCTTGGCTTTCAAATATCTTACTGTAGCCCATATATAACTCTGAACTGCACTGTTATGCTCTTTCAAGCTCCCATATTAATTTGACTAGATCCTTTGGGTGTTTTTTCTTCGTTTTTCCATCTTAATTGCCTGAAATTTATTTATTTTGCTTTATTACGTTGTGCTTCTCATTGCTGTTTCTGAGAGAAGAAAACATACTGATTTTGTGCTTTTCCAGAGGATTCAGTGAGATGAAACACATCAGCTGGGAGCATATCGAACAAAATTGCCAATGAGATGATGGATAGCTACTGAAGAGCTAAGAAGCAGATGGCTTTTGTTTCTATTCCAAGCAGATAAACCTCCAATTACAATACTCTACAATGCTAAGGTTATTCTAAAAAGAAAATGTGATCTCCATTTGGATGATTAGCCTATAAAGATCAGGCTGTTTAAAGTTGGGTTCATGTACTAATCAGACAGTCAAACAAGATGACACCAATCTAACATTTAGGCAGTAAAAGAGAGTCAGCATTAGATCAGCCCTGGGCTGCACTGACAATATTTTATTCCTCCAATAGTCCCCAAACACAAAGCACATAATGCACCTTTGGACAACCGCAGGCACAGCTACAAGTTGGGCAGAGAAATGATTCACAGCAGCCTGAGGAGAAGTACTTGGAGATGCTGGTCAATGAGAAACTGATCATGAGCTGCTTCAGTGTGTGGTCAGAAAGCTGTATCCTGGGGTGCACCAAAAGGAGCGTGACCAGCAGGTCAAAGGAGGTGATTCTGCCCCTCTACTCTGCTCTCATGAGATCCCAAAAAAGCGGAAAATGCTCCATCCCTTGCAGCATTCAAGGCCAGGTTGGACAGAGCCTTGGGCAACACAGTCTAGCGTGAGGCATCCCCGCCCATGGCAGGGTGCT
>JANHGB010007631.1:0-24366 GCA_026283785.1 Coracopsis vasa
TCCTACAGTGGGCCCAAGGTCTTCATTCTCACAGTCCCTGCATCTGCCTTCCAAGACTTGGGTGGTGTGGTCAGAGCCACACCATCTGACACACATCACACACATACACTATCTATCTTTTGCAGAATCTCTCCACTTTTACTTCTACAGTTGATGTTGTAGCTCCTTTAGATTCCTTTACCCCTGCAGCTCAATGAAGCGGAGCAGCATAGTGAAGAACTTAGCTCAGTATAATGCCTCTGAATACCACTGGCATTTTAGCTCAAGCACTTTAGAAGATCAGCTACATAAGAACATTTCCAGAAAACCTTTTATTTAGTCAAAATCAGAATTTTTTTTCTTTAAATGTACACTTACAGTGTCTTCATGCATTTTAAAACCTGCAAACCTATTATGCTTCTGCCCCTGCTTTAAAATCACTTCAGTGGTGACACCTGGCTTTAAGAACAAAGATTTTCCTGCAATTGTTCAAGTGCTATGTCACATCCCAGTAAACCACTAGAAGGAATTCCATGCTCCACAGGCTGGAACTAAAAGCAACAAGGGTTCCTGTTGGTCTGATATTTATGGCAATGATGGTGATAAGACAAAGTTGTTTAGCTTTAAGAAAAAAAATAAGAAATAAAAAAATTCAAGAGCAATGCCAAGAAGACACATGTTTCTTGGAGTATTTGTGCAGAACAAAAGAAGCCAAGATGGTACAAGTACCATGACATCACTTCGAATACTGCTTTATCAGAGACCACTGCACAATCAGCAAAGGTAAGAATATTTTTCTAAGATCAAGGTGAAGACAGATCTTCTTGCACATATATAGCCTAGACATGATTTGAGGAGTAAAACAGGGTATATGGCATTATGAAATAGTTAAATAATGCCCTAAACTTTACTTCATTATTTTCAACATAATTTTATCTCTTGCAATTTCTGTTACAGGAGTAATCTTGGTAACTTTCTACTAGCTTCAGTGGGATGAATGTTATTTATAGTTTAAGTAAAACACAGTGGCTTAGCCATAGGTGAACCCTCACCTTCATATCAAAATTAGGCCATAAACCAGTTGGCTTTTATCTTTCCTTTTCATTATTTTGTACATGTTGATCATGGAACATAAGTTTCTATTTCTTTTTGATTCCAATTGACTTATACTCCCAGGGTACATTTCTAGGAACAATAAAAGTGCTCTCTAAACCAGGATATCTCAGGCTTGTAAAATAGCAGATTAAAACTGCCTCCCCTAAGATCATGCCTGTAGTAGAACCTGAAAAAGAGTATTGAATCCTGACTCTGAATTCAGTGGTTTGTTCATTAAATCATCTTTATTGAGGGCAGTCAGGTTTTTTTACTGTAATTTCTCTGTCATTCAGTAAAATTAACCATACATGAAATTATTTCATATATAGAAGTTGCAGCAAAGCAATTTTTCAGTCTGTGTCTGCCATATGATGCATCCTTCTGTTATAATATTCCCATGGTGAAAATTAACCAAAATGTACACAGAAATCTATTTTATTCTTTAAGGACACTTTAAGTGCTCTAGTCATAGGCAAACATATTTTTTATCAGTGTGTCTCTTATGAGAGTTAATGAAAGCCCAAAAGACTGCAAAGCTACATACTATCTTGAAAATTCATGTGTGAGAAATTTCTTGTTAAGGAAAACTACCGTGACATGATGAGCTGCCTAATGAAAAATGGCTGCTGGCTTAACACATCATGTTGTGGCAACCCAAAGATGGACTTTGTGCATATACTTCTAATCTCTACATCTGGTATCCTCAATTAAACATTTTGAAGTCAGTGAAAAATTTGCCTGTGTGTGTCCTACCTGTATGGTATTTCCCACCTAGTTCTTGGATGCAGATTGCCACATGTAAAGAATACTCTTACTGTTTTATGCTTATGGATTATCCAAAGCAGGCTTTAATATTTGTTTGCTTAAAGCTATTAGACAAGACAATTATTCAGCAAACGCTTTCCAATCATATATGCAATTTGTGAATCCTTACTGCCTGGTAATTTCAATTTTTTTTGTAACGATTACATTTTGGTTTGTCACCAGCCAAGTTTTCTGAATACTGGACAAAAATTCTGCCTTTTTACATGTTTAAATATTAGAAAGCAAATAGGAAGAAGAAATAGTATATTTAATAGCTTAAAAATATTGGCTATCAAAGTGTTCTGCTGGTCTAAAACATGAAAGACAGTCTTAGAGCAAGACAGAAGAGAGCATGGTACAGTTAACACTTCAACAAGGTAAAGGCTGAAGTCCCTAAGCAGTTAACACAACCAAACCAGTGACATAATTACCCGGAGCATAGTAAAGGGAATCCAGGCAGAAATCTGCCTTCTCTTATTTGTAACTGAAATGGTAGTAGTCTACAGAGATTGTGTGGTTTCAGTGGATTTATTTTGTGGATAATACAAACAAGGCCCTTGGAAAGATTCCAAAAGGCTAGTACTTGACCCTTTTTGGCTGGGGAATGTGCTTGCCAGGCTGCATAAATCATTCAGCTCCTACATTTTGCCTGTGATATTTTAGCTTCATTGCCTAGCAGAGCACTGTGAATTGAGAAGGTTTTGTATGATGCTATGGGTACAGATTTTATGCTCCTGACAAGATGCATGGTAATAAGATTTGAGGCTATGTAAATAACCATTTTCAGGAAACTGATTCATTGTGTAACAAGTTCAAGAAATAAGCCTCCAGCTTAGATCTTAATGATAAATGTTGATAGTGGTCCCGATAGCCATCTTTCTGATACTTTCCTGTGCCCATGTGTGTGGGTTTTTTCCTACACATTGTCTTCCATTTCCTACCCAATTCAAAATAATTTAGAAAAATCTACCAACGTACACTATTCATAGTTCTATAAGCCAGCTCTTAAAATGGTGTGTGCTAGTAAAGCTCCACTAGAGTTAATAGTAACACGTAAATATAGCCATTTAAATTACTAACTGTATCAGTCTGATCATATTTCTCTTTTTATATAATAACAGATTCTATTTTGGGAAGGCCTATGACATATAAATCCACGAAGACCAACAGACAAGCATGGTGACAACTGTACACCTCAGAGCTGTCATGTAGATTAGTGGTCATGTAAAAGACTACATATACCTCATTGTGCATTAGTTGTTATGTCAATTATCCTCAAACATAACCACAAGATCTAATAACCTAAAGCAAAACCACAAAGGATGCCTGCAAAGATATTTGTCTCTTTAAGATCATTGGGAATCTATATTGTATATTTTAATTTCTTAGGAAAATTATGTGATAATCTGTTTTCATGCTGCCAGCTTGTGCTCAGATATGCTTGAGATAGACTATGTTGCCTCTAACAACTCATTGCCTATAATCGTCCCCATTTTGAAAGTTAGTGACTGTTCTGATACTCTTTGTCCCCACAGTTCAGCAAATCTTTTGAGAATGTCTTTTCTGTCACACAGCAAAATACCCAGGAAGTGATGCATAATGTTGCTTTATAAGAAATATTATCAGTTATGGTATGTTTTTAAAGAAGAAATTGCATAAAAGTATTCCTAGCTGTGCAGTGAAAAGCAACCACTGTGTTACTCATGCATATCTAACTCTCATTTTTCTTAACTAGAATTTAAGCCTATGACTAAGATTAAGCATCCTTTTAAAATATGAGTAACTTTGTAGTTCAGGTTTCCGGTGTTCAGTCACAACAAACTGAATTTCAGTTATTAAGCAGCCAAAACAAACTGCCCATTAATAAGCTCCTGCCAAATAATTATCCATACAAAACATCTGGTGTTTTTTAAAATGCAAATTCAATAAAATCATAATAGGTTGGCAGCCATACTCTGAGCAAAGAAAGAGTTGACACTCAGTGACTAAACTGTATTCTGAATTGTCTGATTCAATCTTCCAGGTATTCCTCACAATCTGCCACACTGCTCCATGTGAGGTATCAGTGCTATCATCTTAGAATCATGAGCTGCTTAGTTAACTAATTAGATGGAGAAAATACAGAGGAAAAGACTTGCTAATATCAGAGAGATATGTATATTCCAGATTTCCATTTCCCTTCTCTTTTTATAAATTTAAAAATCTTCTCAATTTGAAGAAGGAATATTTGTAATACCTGCTAATATACAATACAATAAACAAAGTTAGTTTAAACAGTATTTGGAGAGGATTAATTGAACATAATGTAGTTGTACTGTACTTGTGTAACAATGTCAATGCCCACTCAGTTTCAAGTTTCAACTCTTATACATAATACCATAATTCTGTTGAAATTCCATTGCATGTAATTGAAGATGATGGGAAATAAAAAAGACATAAACTGAAATGAAACACTTCAGATGTCAACTTAGATTGGACTTGGCCATAAGGAAATAACAAGTCTGATGTAACATTTGTTGGCAGACTGTTAAGGAAAACTTGATGAAGCCAAAGAATTATTCTCTTGGAAAACTTTCTTTAACTTAGAACCATCTCTGAATTCAGACGCAGATTTCTCTAACACTGAATACAAATAAATGCTGATTGCAATTTTGGTAGAGTTAAAAAGGAATCTATTGTACACTGAATAACTGGGGTAATGATGACACATTTAGCAGATAGTAGCTTCTCCTTCTGTGACTGCCATTTATACTGAATTGTTATTAAGCAGATGGAAACTTTATCCTTGCGATCTCAGAAAAGTATCTCAGAGGTTTTGATCAAAGCTAATTGAAACTGTAACAATTTTGTTGCACATGTGCTGCGGCTTTCTCCCTTTCTAGCTGCTGACAGGCAAGATGGTTATTTGGAAAAACTTGCTTCTCCCTGGGTTACAAGCTGAAAAGAGATACTATCTCGGAAGAAAATCTGGTTACAGAAATAGTTAAAATTGCTGTAGATTCATTCTTTCTCTGTGCCTAGGCCAAATCAAAACTTACAGAGAAATACTAAGTGTGGGCCGCTTGCTATGAGAAGTCAATGGTTGCAGTCAAATGTCAGAGGTCCCGTATCAACCTTGAATGTTTCTGCTGTGCATAGGCTTTATCTTTTAGGAAGCAGTGCTGGTCAGGGGGTGTCCATAGCTCTCTAGCAAATAAGGTGTAGCATACTTGTCACAGAAACTACAAAGTACACGGTTGCATATAGTAATACTACTTAACACATTACTAATTCAACTCATAAATCACAAAGATAGTTGCCTGGTTTTTGCAGACATGGAACGTTTGCAGCAGAGCCAGGAAAAATGATCTCATTTCAGCACTGGACTATGAAATGATAGCGATGTTCACAGTCTTTATCACAGATGGCAGATCTGGTACACCTAACTTCTTCTGAACAAAGCATGGGGAAAACCCATTTATCAAGTCTTTGCACTGTGAGGAAACATATTGCACATGTTTCTGTGATGCTCTGGTAGATGCTGTTATTAGCTGATCATTTTAGGAAGCAGAGGCATGACAAATTCATCTATGCCATAAGTTTAAAAAAAAGAACCTTCACAAAGTGGCTACTTGAGAGATACACAAGTTTGTAGCCCTTTTCTGGAGACTAAATTACCAACAGCAATGACCATCTTTAGGTTTTACCAGTCAGTAGTAATTACTAGCTGAAGCTCTCACCTGCAAACCTAGAAAATTTAACAAAACACTATACTCCTATTTCACATATACTGAATCAAATGATTCAATAGAGCAAAACTTTACTGAAGAAAAGGACAAGGGAGATGAACAGACCAATATGTAATTAATCATTCCCCAGTGTACAACAACAAAATTTATTTAAAGCTCATTTAAAAAAATTTAAATATTCAGTATTCTCTTTGAGGTACTTGCCGTCGCTCTTCTGCTCTCACAGTCTATGGCTCTAGACTCCATATTTATACTGATGCTTCAGATTTGGGTGCTTTTCACCTCAGGTGTGCTTAGACATAGTTATTTTCCCAGACTTTTAGTTATTGTCTCAGCTAGGTATTCTCCTGTACTTTATGGTGGACATATGTGATACATAGGTGCAAAGGTTCACTGGAAGATGAACATGTTTAATGCCTACCTGCTGGTCCCTTTTCACATTATTTCTCACCCAGGTGCTCCTTCTTAGCAGCAATCCCTCTGGAGCTCTCTGGGAAAGCTTTCTCTTCAGTTTTAAAGACTCCACTACCAGGTGGATGAATACAAAGGAAAAATATGTTGTGACCTTGCAGTGGGCATTCAAATCAAAGGTGTTACTTGTCTTGTGGTTGTGGAAGAAATTAAGGTGCTAATCAGATCTGAAGGATATTTAGGTCCCTAGCCAGCTTTGATGCTTGGGGCAGGAAAGAAGAAGAAAACCAATAAAGATTCAGCTATTGCTTTAGACCTGAAAGACTTTGGGAAGTCTTAACTTCTTTGCATCTTGAGTCTTTTTTTTTGCTACGTAACACTGTAACCATTCCATGACGTGGCTGATATTGTGAGTATTATTCCGTGAATACTACAAATATACTGAAGTACAACAAAATGGTAGCAGTATAAACACCTAAAGGGATTAGAGACTGGTACAACCTCATTAATGAATCATGGTCAAGTAACTTCTGTGCTTAAACTGGTGATGCCTTGGTTACTGGCCTATTAGTGTCACTGCTTTAAGTAATAAAATAATAGTATTTTTCTTAAAAATCAATTCCAGGTTACAATGAAAAACTAGTTGTGCCTTGAAATACTGCAGTACAATCCTATTATGTAAGAGATTGGTTTTGACAGTTCTGTGGGTTCAGGAGAAAAGCCTGAAACTGTCTTCTTCTGCTAAATGTCTTTGTTGTTAGGCATTATATTCAGTGAGTGAGCAAAGCTGAATTTTGTGTCATGCTATTTGTTTTCTAAAAAATTCAAGCAGAGGAAGCAGACTTACCTGTCTGATAAGCAGCTGCCTTTAACAAGTATTTTAAAGAATTCTTAATGAAGCTAGAAAAAACACACCGATTCACTGGAAATGAAATGTACGCAATAAAGAAGAAACCCCTGTAGAAGAGGGTGCCAACTTTTTTGTTGTTGTTCAAATAATCTGGATGTTAAAAAGCCCAAGATAAAGTCTCCAAGCAAAATGCAAGAGAAAAACTCAAGCTTATGTACTGGCGCAGAGCCAACCTTCAGCACTATTCCTTCTATCTAAAATAACCAGTAAGTGTAACATTGAACTTTAACGAAATTGTAATCTGGATCTGAGCAGTGCAGTTCAGACCTTTGTCTGTTTTCAAATATGAAGAACAATCTTCTGTGTATACCCTTCCTACTGGTTTTGTTACTGTGTCAGTTTTTTTTGCTTTCCTTTTTCTTTGAACATGAACAAAAACACAGTGCTCATTTGCACCCACAGTTCTTGTTGCAACACATTCTCAAGAATGCACAATTTGACATGGATTTATTAAATAACCATGCTGACAAAAAAAACAAACAAAACAACCAAAAAGTCTGATTAAGTCAAGAAAACTTGTGGGGATGGTTTGAAGGCAGATAAAAATTCTCATGCTAAAGCTGAAATATATTTTGGAATTGTGAATCAGTAATTTGTATATCTATATATATATATAAGTACTCAAAATTTCTATGCATTAATTTAAAACATGCCAGGTACATCCTAAACATATATATTAGTCTCTTTTAAAATACTATGATTGCTTTACTTTTATCATAAGCAGACTGCGGAGGAAGACATGAGGACTACAAGGAATCAAGGATATTTTGCCTCTACTACAGAGGAATAAAGAAAACAAACAATAACTTTTTTTACCAGGAAAAACAAGCATAATCTACAAATTCATATAATTTTCATATAGTTTTCAGCCATGCTAGTAAGCATATATTTGCCTTGTGAAACATTTCAAGACACTCCAGATAAAAGCCACAATGTGAAAACTAAGAAACAAAGATTGTGAGAAAAGTAATATTAAGGGGGTTTGAAAATGCCAGCTGTTTGTCCAAATGAGAACAAAATATGCAAGTGTTTGTATTTCATTAATAGAAACTGAAACACCTGGCAATAAAAAAAACTGACTTGAGGTATGCATAGTTAGTTACAAGCACTGAAATTCTTCAAGTAACATAATACAATGAGCTTCTTAAAGACTACAAAAGGAACAGAATGACAAAAATAATGAGAAAGTAAATTTGAGGAGCAATAGCTATTGGCAGCAGAAGACAAATACAGACAAGATTCATGTATATGCAAACCATATTTTGGAAGGTCGTGTTAGTTGTCAGTATGTCAAAATGGTAAAACAGGCTTAAATTTGCCAAGAGCAGACCATTTAATTTTAGAAAGTAAGACTACAGGGCATCGTATTGCAACACTGTGGATCTTTAAGGATTAATCTTAACAAATTTTTTTGGCAGTTTCCCTTCAATAAGGCTATTAGCAGAATACTGGAAAAAAACTGCAGATTCATTTTTTCTTTATAGTAAAATATGGAGCTTTAAGGAATAGACATTTCCTCTTGCAGCTCAACTGCAATGTGCTGGGCATTTTAAATAAGCACCAATAAAGCAAATGCAGAAAAAACACCCATATACAGCTGAAATTAAACCTTGGATGAACAGAGTTTCAGGTGTCACTAATAGTAATGGGAAAAAGAAAAAACAAACAAACAAACAAAAAACAAACAAACAACAAAAAGAAAAACCCAACCCAAAACATCAGAATAAAGCCTGGAATCCAAACCATCCACTTAATGTAATTTAAGTTTATCACAATCCAGGTTTGCCATAAATAACATCTTTGCTGACCAATACCTATTATAAAGACATTTTACAGGCTTTTGGGTTTTTTATACTAGACAAAGAATATCATTTGGCAATGTAGTGAAAAACGCTTCTGCTAAATCAATAAAAAAATGCACGCAGGCATGTCTCCTCTCTGTATTGTAAAGTGAGTTCAAATTATGGCTTTTGGTTTAGTAGGAAGGAGTGAGCATTACATGAACAACCTTCTTACAAAGAAAAGATATCCAAACTGGAAAAAAATCATACTAGTTTAGATTCTCTTGAGCAACTTTGAAAATTTAAAAGGGGAAATATTTCAGTAGTTACAGATAAAAAAAAAAAAAAAAATCTTTTGTTTGTGGCTAGCAGTGACCTTAGCATACTGCAAATATATTGAAGTTAAAGTCTTAGATGAAATATGCATTAGAAAATATATAGATAAAGGAATTAACTGTCTTGACATTTCAGGAAAATCAGATTTGATTCTATGGGGAGCACATGTTTAAAACAATTCAATTTGTTTAGATCTGTGCTGACTTCAGCAGAACTTGATTTGAAAGGGAAATTAGCATTCTGAGTAGAAGGGAGATAAGCAGGAGGTGGATGAAAATGAAATGAATTATCCAAATCAGGAAATGAATTAGAAAATGAGCTGTTAATGATTTCCTATCTGGTAGAATATCAGTAGTTACAGTGTCACCTGCAAGAATAATGCATGAGAGGAACTAGATCTAGCAAATATGTCTTCTAGATAGTCCTATTTCAAATTGAGCTTGAGAGACAGATTCTCTCTTTTTGATGTGTATGTGTATCTCCCCTTAGTTCTAACAGAAAATACACATTTGCAGTAAGGATGTGAATGTGAATACAAATATAAAACTTCTTCAATGTCAAAAGGTAAGAGTAGGAAACTGATGTCAACTGCTCTCAGTGCCCTTTGTGACCTTTGCTCTTAACCCGACTGGGGAGGGCAAGTGAAAAGAGGAACTGAGAATCAATCCCAACTTGTGCTGTTCACACCTCTGAGAAAATTATCATCACTTGGTATTATTTGCAATTAATTTCCATTTTCTTTTAAATTTATTTCAGTGTTTCTTTTGCTTTTAAATTTACAACTTTAGTATTTAATTACGTTTTCTGTATTCATGATGTTTCAACACATGTAACCACAGAATGTAAAACAGATGTCCTAGAAAGCACAGCTGAATGTAATTTATGTAGATATTTTACACAGCAGTTTGTCAACAATTGATTTTAATAGTTGACATTTAACATGTGCTTTATCAGGTTGCAGTCACCCGTGGGTACTCCAGGAGTAGTCACAGAATCCATTTCCTTTTATTTTTTATCTTTTTAAAATTGTTCTATATAAATATAATGCTTCCTTGTAAAGGAAGAACTTTCACAGAGATTTGAGATCACCTCCCACTCCCTTTCAAGACCCAAGGATAACTTCCAGCTCCCCTACTCAAAGCAGGGCCAAGCATAATAAGTTTCTCAGGGCCATGTCCATTAGGGTTTTGAGTATCTCCAAGAACTCCACAACCTTTAGTAAACCTATTCTAGTGCTGGATTGTCCTTACAATACAAAAAGATTTTTCTTGTATTTAAATGGAATTTCTTGTATTTTAAAATTTGTGTCCATTGCACAAATTTGCCCTATCACAAGACACCACTGACAGGAGTCTGGATCCTTGTTCCTTACTTCCACACTTCAGATGTTTACACACACTGACATCCCATCAATTCCAGAGGCACCTTTTCTCCAGGCTGAACAGTCCCAGCTCTCTCAGCCTCTCTTAATCTGACAGATGCTTCTATCCCTTAATCATTCTTATGGCCCTTTTCTGGACTTACTGCAATATGCCCACATCTTTCTTGTGCTGGGGAGATCAGAGCTGGACCCAGTACGTCAGATGTGTCTCACAGGTGCTGACTAGAGGGGAAGTTCACTTCCCTTGACCTCCTGGCAACGCTTTTGAATGCAGCCCAGGATGCTGCGGGCTGCCTTTACCACGAGGACAAAGATTCTTAGTTTATCTGCAAGCCCAGAGCCTGAGTTTTGTCATGGTCATGTTTTCAGGATTTTTCTTCACAACAATGAATGACAACAAACATTTTTTAAAAAGAAAATTCTAATTCTTCTATAGTGAAATAACTCTGTGAGTGTGGACCCAAAGCATAGATCCTGGGTGACCAGAAATGCATTGTTGATTAAATTGATGTCTTAGAAACATTGTCCACAAATGTTAGTCTTCTCCATCCCTCTTTGATCTTAAATTTAAAATGTAATTTCATTCTGAAAGGACAATAATTTCTGCCATTGATTTAAAAAGAAACCCATAATCTTAATTTTTTCTAGAAAAGCCTATTGACCTGCCTACAATTTCACACAATATACAATTTCACAATTTCACACAATATACACACTGCCTACAATTTCAGAATATATCCCTGAAATCTGAAACTTCTTTCTAGTGTGCCTTCCTCTGTCTACAATATTAATACGGAATCTCAGACTGTTACTGGAAAATGAATATTTGTATTTTCTCCTCTCAGTGGATGAAAAAATAACTCCTTTCCAATCCTATGATACTCATCTAGTCTGATAAAAAGGAAAAAAAAATCCTTGAGTATTTTTTCCAGATAGACTCCCCCCCCCAATTTTATAATCATAAAGTTGAAGGTACCTTTAAGATCAATGATTTCTTTAAAACTTACTTTTTTTTTTTTTATTAATCAGTCTGGCTATTGCATTGCTATGACAATGTTCATTGACGTTCACTACGTTTTATCAATTACTAGAAACTGAAGTAGGCATTCAGATTAAATTAAGTTATCATTCAAACACATGCCCAATATTGAGCAGAAAAAGTTCATGTTGAGAATGATCTTAACAATAGTGAAAGATTGTATTCCCAGCTGGAAGTCTAAAAGTAAATAATCTTCTTAAATTTACATCAGCATAGAAAATATAAAACTTAGATTTTGGAAGAAAGTAATTCCGATTCAAGTATTGACCTAAAGATAGATCCTAGATAGGCTTGGCATACTCCCAGATCTAAACAGACTGTGCAGTGTCATTTTTGGTTGTTTTTTTTTTTTTTTTCCCCCATCATACAATAAAAGAATTATTTGAATTTGACATGCTCCTGGTTCGATCTATATTTTGGAAGAAACCCCTTGTCAGCTCCTCACGATAAACATAAATGAATACTTCTTTTCTCCCCTTTTTCTTCTCAAATTCCTCTCATGTCTTTTGCAGTCATACTATATTTGACAAGTAAATTACCAGAAATATTTGAGCTTTGTTCCTCAAGAAGATGGAAATAAAATTCAGGATTTCTCCCTATGCAACTAAATGCCTTTGATTTTATTCCTGAAAGACTTTCATGATTAAATGATCTGAAAGATTATACTCATACTAGACAGATGCCAAACACCTACAACTTTTTCTGATTTAAATTAAGATTATGCTTAATTTTAAAAAGGTTTCATAGTTTAAAAAAATGCTTTAAAATATATTACTGTGTGTAAAATAGATATTTTTTTAGAATGCATACTGAGGTACAAATTGACCGCTGGCTTCAACACATTAGATTCAAAATATATTGTGCTGTGTTTTTAATTCTTCCTATATTTAATACATTGCTCTGATTTGTGTGGTGCATTAATTTGAAATCCAGACAGCTATAAAGGTAAGTACTAATCAACTTTATAAATTAGACTGGTAAAACTTTAGCAGGCTGGGGAAAGTGAAGTACTACTGACACATCCAGATTTTAATTCTCTACTTTCTTATTCTGGTCTTCTAGGAAATTCTCATAAGTAACAAACTAAATTTTCATTAATACCATAGGGCAACATAAAAAAATAATTAATAATGATTTCAGCAAAGAAACCAAGTGTGACTTTTAAAATTATATCTTCATGAAAGCATGTATCTTTCCACTGCTTTATCAGAAATTTGTATTGCACAACAGATCAAGAGGGTACATAAATATGACAATAATATGTGTAATCAAAATCAATGTTTTTAGTTTGAGGAAATTGAATTTTTAGCCTTATGAACGGCTTCTGATCATACTTTGTCTCAACAAGATGTACTGATTATGCATTTTGCCACCATCCTGTAGTTAGGTGAGAATTTAGCTGAATAGCTACTTGTACTTCCAAACACCTTGCAAAACCATGTGATGCTGCTAGACATTCCTCTTTTGAACAGCTCCAAGGCAAAGGTTGTATCTGCCACATCAAACTTGCTGTCATCTCTGGAGCACTCAGCAGTTTAGACTTTCCATGTATTTCTTTTCTTGGCCTGTGCTATTGCTGTACTCCATGCCTCTGTGTTTGCAGTGTAGTGGCTGTACCCTGGGGTTCAGCCAGCTTTATACTGCTGAACCTCTGCCTGCCTCCTTTCTGAGGACAAATGTATTATGAATGCTTAAAACTTGTCTTGCCTCCAGTTTCTATTTCATATTCCTTTTCTGCAACATATGAGCAAAGAATGTGAGAAACTGTTTCAGTATCTCTTTGGGAAAATGGGTTACTTCTTCTCTCTTCAGCTCCACCGTTCTATCAATCAACAACATATTTATCAATGAATTCTGGTGCTAGTACTGATCCAACAAAGAACAGACATACTGTGAAAAGTCTTATCCTACTTAAGTGAACTAAGAAAAGGATACACTATATCTAGAAACTATGTAATACATTCAAATGGCTTTGAAAGTACCTTTATTTTACTGAAAATGGGGCATACATATGCATGACTAAAAGCATGTTTCAAAAGAACCACAACTGCTGACGGTTTCCTTTGGATATTCCTTCACTTTGCTAAGCTCCTGAAGAAAGCAGCAAGTCCTGTAGGAGAGTATTAAGTGAAGGATGTTTCCTGTGTGCAAAGTCACAAAAAAAAAAAAAAAAAAAAACCAACCAAAACAAATACAAAAAGCCCAAACAAAAAAACCCCAACAAAACAAAAAAACCCAAAAAACCCCAAACAAAAGTAAAACGCTCAACCTTTAATTCAGAGAGAGAGGATAAGTTTCACTGACACATTAAAGCACAAGTTCACACAAGTTTACATCTAATATTATTCCCAGAACATGTTGCAATGTGTAAATAAAACATGTCAGATTTTTACTGAATGGGCTTTGCTGTACATTGTATACCAAACTCATTTCTATAGCTGAGGTATTTTTTTGCTTACTGAAAAGTACATGCTGAAAATGCCAAACAATATCAAATAAGATGTTCAACAGATCGTAAGCGAGCAAATATGACTGTGTGTTACTCTCAAATTCCTGTTTCCTATTATGATCTGTTTCCATCTGAGACTGTTTTTCCTATATTTTTCATTGCATTCCTGAGTTGAGATTAATGAGAGTGAAGACAGCAGCTGCACCTTTAAATATATCGATCATAAAACATCTTGAACACAAATAGATTTTAGTTGGTAAGAATAGAGGAATAGATGAATTTCTCTCCCTAAGATGGGCTTCTCCAATTTCTTCGCTGACAGCTATACGCTAAAGAACAAGGAGCAAATTAAAAAGTTCAGAAACTCATATGGTAAAAGTACAAGTCCTTAAATATTCAACAGAGAAACTCACAATGACAATTAAATATTCAGCAGAAGAAAGGAAATGAAAGTGGCACTCTGTGGTATAAGTGTATAAGAGTCTGGGTTTTTTTTTCATATGTGGTTAACAAAGAAGGAAACAAAAAAATGGCTGTAGACAGACAAAGCTCAGAAGATTCAACCAAAATCTCTTTCGGAATGGAGAAACCTTACCCTTTTGGTAAGGAAATAGTGATTTGGGTGATAAATATGTGCGTGTTTTGCTTTGTGTAACTTGAAATAATAACTCCTGGAATTTTGGAGTCCATGATCTCTACAATTCAGTGACATGAAGAGGTCCTATGTATCAGAAAGAGATGATACCTAGGAGGTGGGACATGAAAGTATAATTGTGCTGTTTCTGATGGTTGCCAAGAAAAGATGGACAAGGAAGGCGTAATAACCCAGAAAAGATAATTAAGAAATCCACTCTTCTAGCTGATTTAGCATTCTGGACCTACATATGTCCCATTTTTCTGGCAGCTATGACTATTGATTCTTTCAGTATTCCTGAGGAAGAAGTTGAATCTAGTCCAGAACTACCAGAAATACAGAATGAGTGTATAACACCAAAATGTTAAACATGATTATACAGTCATTCTTATAAATGACTTTCATTCTGAGAATAAAAGTTTTGTTAGTCAGATTCTGTTTTGTTCTGGGAGAATCTGTACTTTTTTTTTACTTTTTGTTTTGTTTTGGTAATGTGAACAGGAATTTTTTCTTCACCTTAATACAGGAGAAGATGCTTTTTAAAGATCAAGTATCTCTTCCTTTTCAGGCTGGAGTACTGCAGCATTGCTTGGTTGTTCTTCATTCTATCAGAAAAGCCCACAGGAAAACTTCCACGTGCTTGGCTTTTTCTTAAACAACAACAAACCTCTCACATTCTCTTTCTTAAAAATCATATCTGATTCTCAAATTCTGAATCCTGAAACTACTGTTACCTTTGAGGGTATATACAAGTTCTACAGAAACTGGTCCTTTAACAATTTAACTCCAGTGAGGAATGCCAGCACCACTCTGCCTTCTTGGTCTGTTATTTTAAGAGAGAATCCTTTATATCTTCAAGGTCTTTCCATTACAGACTATTTGCTATACCCTCTGCTTGTAGTAGTGCAAAAATTACCTGACAAAAATATATGAACAATACTTATGCAATGACCCTTCTTCAAAGGAACTTTAAGTCTTGCTATCCTAACCACACTGTTCAAAGTATAGAACTGACTGGTTTGCAAAATTATTCTCAGTTTTCAGAGTGTCTTCCCCTGCAGTGTTTTTTCACCCTTCTTCTTTCCTCATACCACTCGCAAAGACATACATTTGTTCAGGAGTTCTTGTAAATATTGTCAGTGTTACATACTTGTCACTTATTCTCCATAAAATAAAGATCCTTTATTTTCCTCACAGATCACTCTCAATTTTGAGACATTTGCCACTGAAACACATTAAAATACATTCACCTTTTTCAGAATAAAATATGAGTTTGTGCACTGTTGCCATCTCAACTCTGCCTTAGTTTTCTTCTCTGAAAAACTAGCATAATATTATTGCCTTAAGCATAAAGAATTGGACAAACATTTAACAGGGCTCAATTCTAAGGCTGTTATTCTGACACAATTTCAAGATGAACTCTCTATAGACAGAAATTTTTCCCTGAGAATGTAGAAGCTGCTGAGTAAGTAATTCTGAGATACACAACCACAGCAATAGTTCCCCTATTCTAGCAAGCATATTATTATTCCTACACTTCCTCATCTGAACACCATGTTGTTCCTTTCATATCACATTTGAAGCAGCATCTGTCTAGCTATAAAAAAAAATGAATGCAAACTGCCATTACTGTAGTAGTATACACAATTCTCATCATCTCAATGGCACAAATAAATCTTCACTTTTCTGATTAATTTTTCACATTAATTGTAAAAATGCAGGTAAAGGGTTCTTTCATTATTTTGGAATTAACTGGGTTTTCTCCCTCTTCCTCACTCAATCTCTTACCCCATTAAAGAACTGGTATCTGTCTAATGTCTGGAAGTTATGTTATGGAAAACCAGGTTTTTCTAACCTTTACTTTTAACATGTTTTAATATTTTCATTAACCCATGAAAGACAGAGTTCAAAAGAGAAGGTTTTTCGTATTTTGTAAGATATTCAGAAATAACATTTTTTTCTCTTTTCTGCTAGTATGTTTAGACACTTAATACTTCTGTCACTTCCTTTGATTTCAGATACAGGATTTTCTTAAATTGTACAGTGGAGAATATGAATCCTCTCATGTGAAATCCTTTCCATGATCTGCTGATCTGAATAAAAAGGTTTGTGCCTCTAAGAAGTTCTTTTAAGGAGCCATAAATTTACCCAGATTAATTACCACTAATAAAAAATGCAATTTTACATTGAAAATCTTATTTTACAGTGTGCCTATTTCAAATAAATTACTTCCACAACAAAATTCTGGTACAAACATTTCCATTTTTCTACCAGATTAAGTAAAATAAATGTCCCTATAATGTAAACGTAAATTCTTTTCACCACTGTTTTATTAAGGTAAAGCCAGAAAAAAATGTGTGGAATTAAGAGGTTGGAACAAGACACTGGGAAGATGAGGACATGAAGACTTCTGAACTGAACTACTACATGAAAGGTAACAAAGCACATGCTATTTAATCTTAAAGAAAACTGAGATTTTGCTGGGGTATGCTAGACTATTTTTCTCTTTTAGATGTTTGCAAAATTCAAATTGCATGGCAATGCATGGAGGGAAACTGGAAAAAAGCCTCCTGCTTATTTTATACAGGATACATTACTGTAACTAAAAGGTAAGGGACTGTTAAAGGATGCAATGTATGAACACCCCAAAACTTTGAATGTTGTGCATGTGCTTTGTGTCATGAGCAATGTGACATGTGTCTAAAGTAAATGACACAAAGGTGAAAATAATTCTTGCAGTAAAGGACAACAAGGAAGAGAAGTTTTGACTAGCCTACACTGAGCTGAGAAATAGCTGATCTGATGACACTGGCATAAAAATGATTGTATGAACACTGGAACATGAAAGCCAGTACAAGATTCTCAATGGTACTATTTTTTTTTTTCTCAAATCTATAAAGAAGTAATACCATGAATTGTGATTAGTACAACAAATGTTTCTGCTACCTCTGTACTCAGGTACCACCTCTGTACTCAGGTGCTACCTGCTACCTCAGGACTCAGCAGAGTGTCCTTTCTCTGCTGAGCTGTCTTCAGGAAGTTAAAATAGTGGAAATACTTTGAGAAATTACCTTGAAAGATGCAGTTCTCATTCAATAGAGATACACAAATGAAATGGTGGTATATGCAATATAATATTGAAGTATTCAGCCTTGGTCTGCATAGGGTCTCAAGCAAATAAGTGTTTTCATAAAGAGATCAACAAGTCCCCATTTTTTTCAGTAATTCTCAACATTTTGGAGGGAACACTAGAAGTTAGAAAGCACGCATGTTACATCCAGTACTTACACTGTAAGAAGCTGCAGGTAGAATTCCTTTACCTAAAGTGTAAGAATATAGAAAAGGATGCCAGAATTATTTAAATATTAAAAAAAGTAGAAGACATATATCTTCCCCCCCTTGAAACCTCAAAACATACCTTTGGTCTAAGAGCATCAGGTTAGGATGAGTCCAGCTCTGTTTAATATCTTCATTAGCGACCTGGATAATGTGGCAGAGTGTACCTTTAGCAAGTTTGCAGATGACATAAAACTAGGAAAAGTGACTGATAAGCCAGAGGGACATCAACAGGCTGCAGAAATGGAGTGACATCAATTTCCTGAAGTATCAGCAAACGGAAGTTCAACAAGTCCTGCACCTGGTGGAGAGCAACTCCACACATCAGTATATGCTGGGGACTGCCCAGATGAAAAGCAGCTTGGCAGAGAGAAGGACCTGGGGGTCCTGGTGGATACCCAAATCGAACATGAGCCAGCAATGTGCCTTTGCCACAAAAAGGGCTCATGGTATCCTGGGCCACATTAGGCATAGTGTTGGCAGCAGGTTGAGGGAGATGATTCTTTACCTCTACTTAGCACTGCTGAAGCCACACCTGGACTACTGCATCCAATTCTGGCCCTGTCAGTACAGGAGGGACATGAACATACTGGAGAGAGTCCAGGGAAGGGCCACTAAGATTATGAAGAGACTGGAACATCTTTCCTATGATGAAAGGCTGGGAGAGCTAGGACAGTTCAACCTGGAGAACTGTAACACAGGAGGTTCCCTCTGAACACTAGGAAACACTTTTTCACTCTGAGGGTGACTGAGCACTGGCACAGGTTGCCCAGAGAGGTTGTGGAGTCTCCATCCTTGAGGTACTCAAAAGACATCTGGAGCTAGTCCTGGGCAGCCAGGTCAAGATGTCCTTTCTTCATCAGGAGGACTTGGATCAGATGACCTCCAGAGGTCCCTTCCAACCTCAACCATTCTGATATTCTGTGATAAATGTTATCAAAGATAACAGAGTAAAATACCCATTGATCCTCCATGGTTTTGACTCTAATCCACTCAATTTTGTGTTCTTCCTTCACTCATATTGATGACTGCTCAAAAGAGCTTAAGGAATGTCAGAATTTCACTTCCCCTTTGTAGTGCTTGTTTTCCAACAGAAACACAGGCATTTCACTTTCCAACTTAAAATTTTACAGAAGAAAAAAACTGAAAACATGCATGTTAGAAATATGGAAATAAAATTCCAGCAGTATTATGACCGTGGAAAAAGCCTAAAAGATGGAGAATCAGATGTACCGGAGTCTCCAAAGGGATTCACTCCTGTGACAGAGTCTTCAAACCTCCAAGCTAGGACTGTCCATACAGAAAAAAAAGGCAAAAAGATGGATCAGAAAGATGGGAAACCTGGCATCAGGTTTCTGTAATCAGTTTTTTTGTTGAAATGATAGTCAGGTAGCCGCTGCGTCTGCTGCCTCCCTGCAGGTTGTTGCCGGGGCAGTTGATGTTCGCGGTCTCAGGGCAGACAACACAGGAAACCATCCTCCACATTCATGGAACATGGTCCCTGCTCTGCCTCTGACCACCAACATGCTGCTCAGCATCAACAGGTGCTCAGCCTCCCTCAGCTGCTTCTGTCTGTTGAGTTGTTTTGAGACACACAGAGAAAGGGTCTTTTGATCATCAGAGAAATACTCTAAGAAACTCCAGGACAGAGAGCAGTACATAGTGGACGAGGAGCCAAGCTTGTGCATCTAGAACTTCCCCCCTAGACTTCATGCCTGCAGGAACTGGTTTCTGTGCCATGGAAACTGGTAGCATGTGTAAAGTGTAGGTGGGAATTCTTTCACAGTGCCTCCAATTATTGCTTTTCACAACCATATCTGAATTAAAGCTGGACTATCCACTGCAAATTATCACTGCTTTAGTTAAAATCAAAGCAAAGTTTCTTTCTTACTTTCTTTTAACAACACTTCGTATTTTCTTGTAAAATGGCCAAGACGCCCCTTTTGAAAGAAAAAGGTACCATCACTAAGGTCACACAGGTGAGATTCACTGCTTTTGTGTATCATCTTAAAATCTAAGTAGAGGGCTGAAAGAAGGACAATAAATTTGTTGTTTGTTTTCATACAGTGAGGAAAAAAAAAAAGAAAAGAGGGACATCGTTAAGTAACCATTGGCATTAAACAAAAGAGACTATCCTATGAGATTTGAGTGTCTACCAGACAGGCCCTTTTCCTCCCTCATGGACCAGGACATTAGTTAAAGGAGTGATACAGCCCTTTTTTTATAGGATCCTTTAAACTCAGAATTTAGTAGAAGTAGATGCTTTTGCAACAGAATTCAAAGCATTCTTTTTTTCCCCTGAAGCTTGCTAAGCCCTTTTAGTGTTAAGGCACTAACTAGCTTTTTATCTCTAACCTCCAGGCAAAACAGTAAATTCGGGTGTATCACCATATCCTCCTCCCTGAACTGAGAAAGACCATACTGGCTCGTACATGTGGATCAACTGCCTCATCCTAAGATAAACTGCATTTCAGTACTGTTGAATAGCCCTTCCTTAGCAGTAAAATTTCCATCAGAAGAGACACGGAGAGTAAATACAAGACACAAATGGCACACCAGAATTTTAGCTGTGCAACATTTACGTGAAGCATATTTCAGCCTGGCAACACTTCTAATCGTTTATCTAAAGACCCTTTGCAAGAAAAAAATTATTTTTGACTATCCTTTACTTACGCATATATAGGTATCAATACAAGATTTTCCATCATTACTATTTTGCATGCTCAAACAGCTCCCAGTAACTCTTTGGGAAGGCTTCTTGTAATATGAGTGAAAGTCACCTAGGAAAAATCAGTCTAAGACATGAAAAAATAATCAACAGAGTCCCACCGATTGTAAGGCTGGCCCATGTTCATAAAAGTTGGTTTTAGCTGAAGTTATTGGTTAGCACTCCAAAACATCTCATACAACACTGAAAGACAAGGAAAAGTATGAAGTAGGTGGTGAGCTGTACTTCTGCTTTAATGAAAACATACATTGACAAATGCCAATTTCTTTTTGCTCTAACACTGGCTGCATTTACTGCTCCCTCATCTGTTATGTATTTATTTCTCTAGTTCTGCAGTCTCAAGGCTTGATTTCAGCTAGAACTCCCTGGTGAATTATTTTGCCTCCACAATTAATGTGCAAGTAAACAATAGCTCAAGGATTACTCAAGATATATCTATGGGAGACAAGAGGAGAATAAACCTGTTTTTCAGGTAGTTGTTAGGGAAGACATCCAACAAATTTTGCTCTCTGAATTATTTTAAAGGAAAAAAACAAAACAAACTTTCCCCCAAGTTCTCTCAGCACAATACAGGAACATTCAATATATTGTGACTCCTAAGAAACAATGGAGACCAACGGATATGTGAACTTTCTTTCTCTGCTTTAATTACATATTTCATTCTGCTATAGAGAGATGGTTTTGATGCATGCACTATCCATGGTGTCAACACGGTGTTCTCAGGCAATGAGCCAAATTGGAAAAGCAGTTCACATTGTATGCCCAATCCCGTTACCTACCCTGACAAAACTTTCATTAGCTTCATTGAAGTACTGTCCAATCGGAAGTAGAAATCAGAATCCAAGATTATTTGTGAACAGTAGGAAATATGCTGTGTCACTGTGGACATGACTTTTCACTATAAAGGTGGTGTTCACATGTTAAGCCCTATTACCTACAGCAGTCTAACTCTGCTATCCATTAGCAATTCAGGGTAATGTTTTCCTGGACTTGCTTCATGCAAGCTAGAGAAATAAACTCAAAACTATTTTAAAAGAATTACATTAGTTTGTATGTAATACAAACAGTTTGTATTTAAACCAATTTTTTTTGAGGGTACACCATGCATACATCATATTCAAAATTATTATATCATACAGAGTTTAATTCTGAGTGTTAGCTATGGTTTATCTGCTCCTCTGATATCTATGCCTGGAGCACTTGGGTATTTTCTATTATCTTCATTGTTCAGCACAAAACTATTAGGATATTGTGAGTCTAAATATTAGATGACATAAATCTCACAGGCTAAAGCTTTTTTTGTTTGTTTTTTTTTTTTTTGATAGACCTGCTTGCCAGAATTTGAAGCACCAACCAAAAACTCATAGGAAATCTGTTTTTTTAAATATTCATAGGCCAAATTCTTCAGGCCTAATTCAATGGCAAAGTCCAATAAATATTTCACAGAAGCACAGGGGAGATATTATTTGTGCTACAACACTAATTACATTTTACTTTTCATTGTGCAGCAAGCACATTTTCAGTTAAAAAAATATTTATACTGTAATTTGTGTTGCTATTCAGCATTGCACAATGCATAGCGTCTAGACTCTTGAATATTAATACAGTACCACTAATAATTATAATAAAAACCAAAGAAAGTTAAAGCAACACTTTCCTCCATATACATTTTCTTCTGAAATTTAAGTTTCATACATGTTCTAGAAGAAACAGTATCAATTTAAAAACCAGTACAAGTTGTAAACTGACAGCCACATAATCTACAAACACATTGTCATTAAAAATTTGTTATGGAAAGGTATGAAAATGGATATAATACACTACTCACCCATAGTTCTTACCAAGCACCAAGAAATGTAAATTTAACATAAACCCTCTCAGACAACAATCCTATCATAATAAGGAAGAGTTAAGAACATGCAGGCAAACAGCATTAATCTCATGACATGATGTAGGACACAGCCCACTAGTGACTGCTACTGCAGGAAAAGCAAGTTTCTTAACTCCCTGAGAAATCAGGACTTGCACTGCTGGGTTCCTTCTTTCAATACTGCTACCAGACTGGAACTTCCAAGCCTTGCAAGGCAATGCTGCTTAGCATAACACCACCAATGGAGCTTCCATCTTTTGATCCTGAATATAAACATACTTTTCTCCTCATCAGAAACACACATTTTTCTAAGGCAGCTGCACTACCTTTAGTCTTAGGAAAAGATGTTTCACTATGTGTCTCTTGCACTTGGGAGCTGATATTGAAGACAACGACAGCACAACTAATTTACTTCTATTTTGCAAGACTTCAGTATCAAAACCAATGAAACTACAGAAGTATGAGCTGTGAGAAAAAAAAATCTATAACCTGCAGCCCCATCATAGAGTGTTGTCATTGTTAATGACAGGCCTTAGACTTTGTGTCAAATTTGCTGCTCCTCAGAACTGAAGTTTGTTGGGCTTGCTCTGCTTGAACCTGAGCTTGCTTTTAGCATATTTAACTATAGCAGCAGTTACTTAAAAAAGAAAACAACAAAGAAACAAAAGAAAAACAGCTGGCATGCTGGCATCTGTAGTCATTGGCTGGACTATGTAGATTAAACATATCTTAGTGATGTATGTATGTTACTGAAGTCACTTTCAGACTTCACTGCTGCTCATGTTTTAGGGAACAGAAACCACTTTTAATGAGAATTGGGTCCCCATGCAAATATTAAATTTGTGAAGCTAGAGACCCCATAGCAACTGAATTTTCATGAATATCCCATTCTTTTTAAATACAGTCATTACCTTTTCTGTGTTTTAGTGAACAACTCAGAGAAGTTTAATATAATCATAATGGGACTCGGAAATTTGCATAAATGAATACAGTAATTGTCTGCATTTTAAAATGTCTAAAAATGCTTTAGCTTTTCCCAACAAGGATTATGCAAAATTCAGAAATAATCACAAATATTTTCAAGATGTAGCTTAGATATGGCCATGGTGCTGAGATGAAGAAAACCATTTAGCTGTATGAATGTGAGCTTTTCCATTTCAGCTGGCCTTGAGGCTAGTACAACCCACTTCATTCACTGTCATCATTGTGGCCCTTTGAAGTTTCTGGAGTCTGTGAAAAAGACCAATTCCTATTGTGTTAAATACATCATAGACAGATATGAATTTAAAGTAGATCTGGTAAATTCCAAGAGAAACTTTTCTAAACTTGGAATGGATGATCCTACACTTTGCATCGAGAAGCAGAAGATATATATAGCCCTAGAAATGTTACATGTTAATATTTGTTTTGTAATTGTATGTTTCCCCTCATCAATCACTGCCTTTTCTAGAGAATTATCTGACCTAGAAACATCATAATACAATAAATATTAACAGTGATGACAGTAAATTATTTCAATTATATTAGTTTGCATTTTATTGCAGTGTTCATCCTGAGGCTCACTAAAGCATTCAGATAGAAAATAAGTTATGTTGTGGTTTATGTGCATGTATTCCATTATATCAGATTAGTATACATAACTTTCCTGGCTAAGGTCAAAGTCTTTAATAAATGGAGATTTACCTTCTCTTATTCTCCTGCATGTTTACAGAAAGTGAATTGAGTAGCTACAAAACTTAAATACTACATAGCTTTCAAGCTTCTATAGCTTGAAATAAAAATAACCTTTCAAGCAAAACTGTAACATACCCCTAAGAGGAGATATAAGGATTCCCTCAAACAACACCTCAGCCTTGGCCATATTGACTACCATCAGTGGTCCACC
>JANHGB010007632.1:0-15973 GCA_026283785.1 Coracopsis vasa
CATTAATATTCTCATTAGAAAATAATTGTGAGGCACCCTGAATTTCTTCTAGCCTCAGTGTCTGTTACTGTAGTGCAGGAAGTCCATCTTCCTCTTGTATTAGTAAAGGGGCTGGAGTCTGCTATGTCTCACCACTGCAAAACAACCTCGTCTCTTCCAAAACGTTGTCACCAGATGACTGCTGTAGCCATTCTTGTCACTCTGACAATGGCCAGTACTGTGTCAGTCCTAAAGCAAAAGAGCAACAAAGCAAAACATCACAAAAGATCCAGAGCTGCTACTTAAGCCATGCTTGATTGCTTGGTACCTGTCTTTGTTCCTGTGGCTCAGATACACAGAATGCTTCACCACTCTGATTACAGTTTTACAATCCAGATCTGCTGCACAACATGGTAATATGTAAACACTCAATCTGGCACCTTGGTTCTCCTAAATATGGATCTCTGACTTTTGGACATTTACCTAAACAACAGGGCAATGGTGCTACTTTAACAATTGTATCCCCAAACTCTAGATCATAATTCAAAAACATCAGCATCCTGTAGTATTTAGCTAATTTTCTCTATATTTAAAATTCTAAACAAAACATATATACAATTCTTCCTTGTATGTGAAAATCTAGAATTCTTAACCTGTACAGACGTTCTACACTCAGGCATCAGAATTAAGAAGGGCAATCTAGACTTATCCATTATTTTAATGGTGCAATTTAGAGGCAAGAGCATAAGATTGGCTAGGTCCTGATTGGGCCCATTTCTTTGGGCTCCAAAACCTGTGCCTTTTGTTTTGAGAAGACAGCCACTGAACCACTGTCACCAGCACTTGATAAAGTGCAAGAGAGCAAGCTATACATAGGTTTTATACACACTTCAGAAGATTAGACCTGCCATTACATGCCAGAGCTGAGTTCCAATTTGTAGAAATCTTTCATACCTAATAGCTGTGAGTGGTGTGAGACTGACACCAAAGTCTGTCACCTTAATTTTTTTTTGATCTTTAGGTATCCGAAAGTGAGAGAAAGGGGTACCAAGACAGGATCTTAATGGTTTCTACTTTAAAATTTCAGCTGTTTCCTATTTTCTCACACTTTTCCCGGTTCAGAGAAGCAGAGCAGGTGACTACATCTAAAGGAAAAGCTGCATTACAGTTAAAGCTGAATTGTCCCCTTTTCAACTCATGTTTTAAATGGTACCTGACATCTCCTATCATTAAAAATCAAGGCACAGCATTAAAGTTCCTAAGCTACTATATTTATGTAAGATGATGGAGAAAGCACAGATCTTCAAGTACCCACATGGGTGTAGGAAGGTGTTTCTGCAATGACAGCATCCTTATTATGTCAGATTGTTGTAAATGTTAAAGTGTGCAAAGGTGCAATGATTTTACTGCTCAGAGTATATTTTACCGGGACTATAAAAGCCAGTGGCGATAAGAGGGGAATTGTATAATGACAGATATAATTAATATATTTTAATCTTGCAGCCTGATAGAATGTCTGTCATATCAGGATAGAGTTCATGTGACAGAAATAAGATTCCCATAAACAACTTGTTTTATGTAACATTTCCACTTCAGCCATAATAAGCTGTCAGAAAGATGGGGAGGGAAGGAAGAGACCTTGTGAAAAGGGTGTCCTAGATGGAGATCACTTCATGCCATGATTACTAATCCAGGGATATAAAACTGGAGTGAACTGGCAGGAGAAGAAGTGCTCTGGGTGCCTGCTTCCTAAGCTGCAGGCTGCTGGGAGGTGAAGAGCTAAGGAAGACCTCAAACAGAGTTAATAAGGCTGCCCAGGAGGAGCTGCGTGAGTTATCTCTGCTTTGCACTCTTTCAAATAAAGGCAGGAAGGAAATGTAATATTCTAATCATTATCTTTTTAAAATGAAAAGATACAGTCTTTGTCCATGTAATCACTTTAGTTTATTTGTACTGAGGTGCTGCATCATCATTATGTGCTGATCTAGGCAATTAACTTTACACATGGGACTATTCATGCATACATTTCAGCATATGCTTGCATCTTTGCACCATTAAGGCACTCTTTTCCAGAGTTATTTAATGGCTTGCTATCTCAACAGGCTGGTTTGAAATATTTTCTGTATTTGTGATTCCCATAACAAAAAGATTATGATGAAATACTAGGGGGAAAAAAATCTAAAAATCATTCAATGTACAGGCAAGTTTTCATTATCACTGCAGAAAGTTAAAATACTGAAATCCCATCTCCAAAGTACAATTAACTAGAGCCATGAGGGATGTGGATTTTTAAATTTAAACTCTTGTATTCATGAAAAAAAAATCAATCTTATTCTTGACTTCTTTGAAGGAAAACTTTTTTTCTTTTTTTTTATCATTGGAGACTTTGAAAATGGTTCATGACAAAAAAATCTAGTCACACAGCAGGATGAAGGGTAATTGGATGACATAGGACTGGCAATGAAGAAATAGAGCACAAAGGTTTGTTTATACTAAGTCCCTTTTATGTGACTCTGATGGCCAAAAGGAGAGACACTAAGCTGTAGCCTCTCCAGTGGAAATCAACAGTTTTATGTAACACTTTCAAGCATGTATTCATGGCTGAACACATCCTGTTAAAGTGATTGAATCTATTTACTTCCTAATTCCATGTGTCTCTTAAATAGTACTGTAAAGGTCTTTATTGTGAATAAGAGCTGAAACTATAACATTAAATCAGAATTCAGGCCACCAAATCCGATTCAGTCTTGATAAACTGTGAATAAAATTGAAACTGTACAGCAACCCTACAGGTGCTTAGAAGATGAGAAATAAGTCAGTGCAGTTGCAAGAGGGGATGTACTGAACCTAAATGTTGGTGTTACTAATATGCAGGTATAATTCTTTGGCAAATAAACAGAGATTTGAGTGATCTTGGAAGATGGATTACCTTATGGATTTATTCTCTAGCCAGTCCAAAGGAATATCAGTTGAGCTATCTTGGAATACATGACACAGACTGAATGACTTTTACTGAGGCATTCTTTAGGAAATGGAAAAAATCAGCCCTCGAGGACAGCTTGTGAATCCTTTTCACAGGCACCTTCTGTTTTCACCTTGCTTTGCAGATTCCATCTCTTTACACTGTTTTGTCACCTGGTCTCTTTGATTAAGGTTGACTGAAGCAAAAGCAATGGAGAGCAGCACTCTAATAAGCACCTTTCAAGTTTTTGGGGTGATACAGTGCTTTGGATTCTACAAAGAGATGCCTATTGATTTAATTCTAAAACTAGCTGTATCAATTGCATCCTATCTATGGAAATGCGTACAAAACAACCTTTGGAACATTCTCTCTTTTTTGTGCAAAATCTCAGTACATTTTACTCCTTAGTTTGTCCATACTCTAAATTAGCATACACTGATGTTCTAAAATGGGAAGCAAACCCCACTGGAATCCTGCACTGGAGAAGATAAGGGCCTGACATTGATTTTGTCTGTTTAAAGTTCAATACTCAGAGAAACTTTCTGCTGAATGAGTAGCTCAGCCCCAACAGAGTTAGGATCTGTGGCACTTATGTGGCTATTCAGGTTGTTAGGTCACAATTGTTTTTCTTGGACCAAGTCATTAAGGTACTGTCTTATAACACACCAAAAAATCCGATAACATTCCAAAACTACTTGGCACATGTTTTCATTCAAGAGAAGTTGGAGGATTTGTGACAGTCGTTGATGCTGGATGGAAAATTTTACATGTTTTCAGCTTTGGGTTGGGTAGTGAAAACTGTATGGGCTCTATATAACCAAAGTTAAAGCAGATATAAATTACTTTACTTTGGATTTACTCTTAACTGCCCACTTTTTTTCTACAACTGCAAGAATGTCTGTTCCCTTCAAGACACCTTTTATTAGCTTGACTAGATGGGAGAAGGATACTCCTTCAGTAGAAGAGATCAGAAATCTGTTCACAAATTCTAAATGTCCTGCTACATCAAAACATCAATTAAAAGTGTGTGTGAAATAACTTATCCCTGTGTTACTTGCAAGGATAGGAATCATAGGATCTTTAAAATGACTTGCCTAACATTGTGCATAAAGTCTGCAGCTGAACCAAGAAGATCTCTTTCATCCAGCATCAGTGTTCTGTTAAATAAAGACTCTTTGCTTATCCTTGGGCTTGCTACAAACCTAAGCCCTTACACATTAATATTTTGAGTGTGTGAGAATAAGAGAAGGGCTGCATTAATACCATTCTTTCCACAAAAAGGGAAAAGAAGAAATAGCACAGGATAGAAAACTCAGGAAAACCTTGCTGAGGACTTTCCACTTTGATGCCAAAGGGTTGTGAGATAAAAAGTGTTAAAGCAATGACTACCTTGCACGTTCTAACCTGTGCACCAGCACGAACAGAGATTCATGATGAATCTATTAAGTCCCTATTTCATCTGACATATGTATGTTTAAATAATCTGCTCCCTCTAGCAACATGATGACTTTATCTATTAAGTATGTAGTCCTGATCCTAAGGCAGGAACAGGACCTTATACTGAAAGGAGGGAGTCCTTGAACTCTTCAGCTTCTCTTTGATGTATGTTACAATACACATCTTAGCATCTCTTAAGATTTCTTAGTAGGAGAGGATGCTCTGATCAAAATGAGACAGGAGAGGAGGATTTCTATATCACCTCTGGATGTACATTGGAAAGAAAGGATCTATCTAGGACCTTTGCCTAGATGATTGTCTTGAAGATGATCTGCAGTAAGACAGTATCTAGAGGCACTTTGAATTTCTCACTCTTGAACCACTGGAGAAGTTACTCCTTATCTCTGTAGTATATCTCACAACTCCACACCTGAAGCTGTGAAGCTACAGATAGGTGTTCTAGTGATACATAGCATGCAAATAGCAACTCCACAAAGGAAAAAAGCCATTGCCATGGGCTACCTGCCTTCTTATACTCTACTCAGTAATTAAATCTACTGAGACAGTATTTTGTTCAGACTATTTCTGAAACCTGCCTGCTACTTTGAAGCTATTGCACTTTTAAGTAACGCAATATCATACTAGATATGAGCATAGGAAAATTACCAGATACAGATCCTAGCACCAGCTATGACACAGGGATCTCACTGACATCTTCTGAGCACATCTCATTTTCATCTTATCCTCTGCAATAGGAGGACAGTTTTCAAATGGCATTCATGTTGTCATTGCTTGAAAGAAATCTCCACCAATTTACTCTGCTGGTTGTGATGAGCAGTAAGCATACTGATCCAAAATAAAAAAGCGACATAAATCTTTATTCCAAATAATTCATTCAATCCTTACTTAGTCACCTTTTTTTGTTTTAATACATTAACCTTGGATGTTCAAAACAAAGCAAAGTGAGATAACATCATTACTGTCTTGTTATATAAACAGAATGTATAAACAGTCTCTGCAGGATAGTAAATTAATGTGCTCTTTGAATTTCATGACTTACATAACCATCTGACATTCTGCCATCTTTCATTCTCTGGCCTTCACTTTGTGGAGCAAGTTTCATATTCCACAGAAGCACATTAAACTGAGATTTAATTAAACCCTTCTAATCTGAGTCCAGTCAAAATATTTTCTTACAGTGTAGGCTGTGGTAAAGCATTCTGAAACCTAAAATGCCATGAAATGACTTTCTAACTAGAACCTCCGTACATTATAGATCTACCATAATTTTTTAGAATCCTGCAGCTCAGTCAAGTAATAAAGGTTAGAAGGTTTCTTAGCAATATCAGCCATCATGCAGTACAGCACTCAAGTGTGTGTTCAAAATTCACCTTATGAATGACACTCTCCTGAATGAGGATGAACCTAACATGTACAGCTGAAGATGAACTGAAGGGCTTTGCTGAATGAGAGTAATTCCAATCTCTACCATGTAGATACACAAAGTTCATATTTGCCTAAATGGAGCATGGCCTGAACAAGGGCAAAAAAACCCCTGCACATGTTAAGTGGCCTGAGAGACTCTATAACTCATGCATGATAAGAATTTATGCTGCTGCAGTAACTAGGAATAGTGCCAACCCAGAAAGTATCACTCAAGAAACTCAGGATCAGTATCTGCTCCTGGTTTTGGCATCCAATACACTATAGAAAAAGGCAGAGTCCAGGCTCCAGCTGTTGCCTGATCATATTCTTTGGATGAGTCATGAAGGAGATAACAGCTGGGATGAACCCTGTTAAAAGCCCTAATCTGAAGCCTGTTAGGATAGTTTTGCAGATGAATAAGGACCCTGGTTATTTCCCCTTTGCCAGCTCATTTAATTAGATCAGAAACTATGTCCTACTGAGTAATTTTTCCACCGATGAAATACATTGTGTTAAGCGAAGTCCTTGAGGTCGGGGCATGTGGGCTGTTACTTGAGAAGATTTGAAACTATGTTTTCTCTTGTTGCATTATACATTTGCAAAAAAAATGTTTAAAAAATTGAAAAAAAAAAAATCCATAATAAAAAAGAAAGTATTTAGGGACTTTATTTTAATTATTCACATTCTTTCAATGTTAGGCAAAAATAGGCATTAGTGGTTAACAAAGAGGTTTTCCTCCAATCATACATGCCTCAGTCAACCCCTTTTCTCTGCTAACCTGTGATAATCATTTTTATAAGAAGCACACTGTGTGCAGACAGTGAAAAAGGAATCCAAAATGATAAGCTCAGAGGCCACAGAGCTGAAACAGTGATTTGTCAACATGCCTGGAAATCATAGTTTTTCTTGGACTATAACCAGCATGTTTGTAACACATGATTTTGTGAAAGATCTGTGGTCTGATCAAATTCCTCATCTAGTTGACAGAAATCTTATTGCTGAATGAAATGTGAGTTGAATTTGCTATCTGTATAAGGGCTATTCATTGGTCAGCATTTACAAATACAACACGGCGAGGGTATTGCTAGGCTAAAATCTTACTACATCCATCTAAACCCCTGTCCATTTTTGGTCAATAATGTGTATATATTGATGATGATTTAGCAGCAGCAGCTAGACCTGTAGTCTGGCTGGGAAGGTTGTCCAGTCACATTACTGTCATGGGATTATGAAGTTAATATAGAAATGACCAGTGTAACACCTGGAGGTATTAACCAAAGGCCCCCTAGCTCTTTCTTTCACCTAATAAAGTCACATCTGGACTCAATATGAATATATGCTATAGATGTAATAAATTAGAATTCTGGCCTTACAGCTCTGAAAAGCAAGCATATCCGAAACAGCCATCCCTATTGGCACATCTTGAGTCCTTCTTTGTCTATCTGACAAAGTAACAGGTTCCACCGTCAAAATCTCCCCTCACTTAGCTATTGACATGCTTTGTGCCAGGAGAGCTCTGCTTACTCAGGTAATTGCCACCTGCAAGTAGTGAGACAAGATAGTGTACTTAGGTATGCATCTGGGTCTTAATGATCTGTGCAGTCATACTGTACTGCTAATCAGCTCTCTGACTCTTTCTAATTAAATGTTAAAAATAACAGCACATCAACAAATCTATATTTCTTAACTAAATTGTATAATGATTAATTAAGTTGCTTTTTAACCTGGGTGAACAAGAAAAGAATATATCTCAGCAAAAATCTGCTGAGGAACATCTTAATTGCAGTTGTTTCAAGATAAAATACCGAGGGCGCAGGAAAGATTACAAATAATGATCTTAAAATTGCATCCATCTGGCAGCAATTACTGTAGTTGAGCAATCCAAAAAACCCCATACCTTCCCAACTAGCAGAACAGCGAGTGCTAGCTAATAGGAAGGAATGATTTGGTAATAATTTACAGCAGTCACATTGCAATAGTACTTTCACTTCTGATTAGCACTTTTCATGTTGAAAAGGTGATCATGGGGCTGCGTTTCATTTTCTGATTCAAAGCTTATTCCCCAACATGTGTTCCTGATACCTCTTTTGACATTGTGTGTTATATCTCCACATGAGAATTACGCCAAAGTTCTTTCAAAACTGCGTAATTTATTTTTTTTTTGGGGGGGTGGGGGAGTGGGGTTGTACGTGTGCATGCAATATGTTAAAATAAAACAGTAGTAGTCTAAGAAATATGTATTTTAAAAAATGTTCACAGACTATCTCTTGCCTTCCTTAAAATGCATCTACGAGCACCATAGCCTCTGATGGAATGAAGCAGGTTATCTTCATGGGACTGACATTTTCTTTCAGAGTTGGGACTATGCTACTCTGAGAGAAAGTCTCCAGCTGAACTTTGGTAAGGGAGGAAGAGCACTGCCTCAAGCCATCTCAGCCATCTCTAGGCGACTTCTTTCCCATTTGCTTTTTACATTTCTTTTTTTCACTGGGCCTGAACAGACACCCCTCCTGAAAACGTGATTTCCCTCACTGTTTTTCCAAACTCTCTCAGTTTAAACCATACTCAGAAGTCGCTGATTACACTTTGCATCTTTTGACTGCTTTAGCACTACCATGCAAAAAAAAAAAAGGAGGGAAACTATTTTTATGACCTGATTGATAGCTATTTCAGGATGTTTCCCTTTTAGTACGCTTGATACAAACCTTTTCTCCAAAGTGTATTAGGAATAATTTTTTATGCAATTGAACTGCAATTTTTTCTCAAAAAATAATTTTAAATCTAAATTAAATGTCCCTAAACCAGTATTTTCTTTTCGAAAATGAACTTTTAAATGTACATATATTTTTTAAAAAAATGCTTGAAAGTTACTTTAAAAATGAAATAACAATATAAGTAAATTGCATCATGCCTGCAAGATGCCTAGGTGAAAGATGGTTACAGTTTAGAAATAAGTGCTTTTATAAAAAAATGTTTTGGAGAAAAAGAAGAAAGATCACAAATATAATAAACAGAAAATATATTTTCCCTCTGGCCAAGGTACCTTATCTCCTTTTAATAGCACTCTGGAAATAACTGTGTACATTTCTGCTTACTCTTCCATGACATTTGGGAATTGGAAGGAAAAGATAAAATATCATTGAGAGAAGCGTATTTTAATTGATTCCTAGCTACTGTGGTCAAATGCAACCCAACATAGATCAAACAGATAATTTTCTGTCATTTGCGGACTTAAATAGACTTAAAATTAAGCATTGAGTGTTTTAATTATTTTAAATAGGGTGGACCTGAATCAATGAATTATCATCCAAGAATCTACCCTGTGGGAATGGATATGAATAAAACCCTCCTGCGCCCATATTTAACTACAGAATAATCATGGTTTTTAACTTTGCCTACGCCTACCACATCACATCCACCATTATATTAGTCAGCTATTTCTCAGAGCTGCAGAACACAGGGAAATGTATAACTCCTGGAAGATTTCCTTGTCATTCATAATTCCATAATTTATGGTTCCTCTCACTGTAAGTATAGATTACAAACCAAGATATGGAATTTGAAGAAAATAGGAAAAAAACCCAACCCACCATATTGTTTACAGGAGGGCATATTTTAATATTATATCTGGTTTAGCATTGCTTCAAATTTTTTAATGTTCCTCCTTCCGGTTACTGATTTCGAAGGAATGTTTGCACGTACAGAGAAGAATGTGATTTCACCTGTTAAGCATTCAAATAGTTTAAATATGTCAACTTTAAGATATTCTCACTTGTTTAGGATCTAAACAAAGCCATTCTGAAGTCTTCCTAGCATGCAAAGACAGATAAGATGCTTGTATATGGCCCTATTTATATAACACTGATAAAGAATAAAAAAGGGCATCACAACTTGAAAAAAAACCAGAAAACATTCATGAGAGTAAAATCTGCAAGGCTAGTGAAATATGACACAAATTTACTGAGCCAAATTCGTAGTCACATTTAAAGCTAAATAAAAAAAACCCAAACCAAACCATCCAGATATACTTTATATGCCCTTGTATCACTATAAATCAGGAATATGAGACTGAAACTAGTGTGTCATCAACAGATGTAAAAAATGAGAGGGAACACTTCTGTGACAAGGTCTGTTGTTTCTACAGCACATACTCATGTATAACCCCTGCATTTCCAGAGCAGCATAGAGAGATCTGAGTATATATAAGAATCAGAATATTTGCTTCTCATTAAGTCATGGATTCTATTAAATAAGAACCCATTGTTCCCTGAAAATAACATAAAAATGAGTGAATAAATTATTCCGCAAAGAATAACTGAGACTCAGAGGTGCAGATTAATCCCGCACCATTGGATTGAGGGTGAGCAGTGGCAGAGTTGGTTTCCAGATTTCCTGATGAGGCAGAATCACGAAAGAACAGGATGTTTGAGGATGGACAGCACCTCTGAGGGTCATCTGGTCCAAACCCCCTGCTCAGGTAGGGACATCTAAAGCCAGTTGCCGAGAGTCATGTCCAAACAGTTTTTTAAGATCTCCAACAATGAAGAGTCCACAACCTCCCTGGGAAACTTGTGCCAGTGCTCAGTGACCCTCAATGTAAAAAAGTGTTTACTGATGTTCAGACAGAGTGTCCTGTGTTTCATTTTGTGCCCATTGCCTCTCATCTTGACACTGGGCACCACCAGCTGTTTTTCACATCTGCTGATGGCTCACTGGTTTCAGTCACATATTCCTGATTTGTAGTAATATAAGAGAATAAAAGTAAATACACCACAGAGTTTTGTTCTGTTCTCTTTGCACCCTTCCTTCAGGTATTTAGGCACATTGAGACCATGTGAGTCCTCTCACAATGCTCTTATTTTCGTTCTGCATTTCCCATTTATAAGATAGAAATAATCCTTGTGCTTTCCTTTTTGTCTGATTTGATTTAGAGCATGCCCTTCTCAAATGCTGGTTCTGGTTACATGTCAGCACTGTGCCTACTCCAGTGCTGCTTGTTCACATAGAAGAAAGCAGTAAGTGTTGTCACTGCAGGTCTGAATCAATAGGGTTCTGCTGTGAAGCCAGCTCAAGGCACAATATTCTGTGGTTTTGGACAGACATGATACTGCTTCATCCCAGAGCCTGTCAACAAGTGAGTATCCTCGTTAAAAGGAAGGCTGCCAACTGTTTAAGGTTTCCTTGTGAGATGGCTCATGATAACCACTCTGGTTTTGAGGACAGGCCATGTCCCTGACTTACACTCTTGTTTTAAGCAGGATAAAGGCCTCCAATTAACTGAAGAGCCACTAAACCAGCCTTTCTCTTTTTTTTTTTTTTTTTTGTTTGGAAATAAATTATTACTTTTTGGTTTATTTTTTTTCTCTCCATTTACAAAAGTATATGAAAAGAAACAGTAATTACAGATTTATTTTTTTTAATCTTTGTTACTGGGCAGAAAGAATGCTGTATAGTCTTGAGAATTCCTAACATGTCTGTAGGCATACACTTCTCTTAATTTAAATAAACAAAACAATTAGTAGCTTGAAAAAAAGGGCTGAAGTTATTTCTTGTTATTCAGCTTCCAAAACAACTGGCTATTATTCAGTGTACTTTAATTCCGGAACAACATTTTTCAAATTAAATTAATTCAAAGAGATCACAGTAAAATGCCTCAGAATGAGGTTAATACAACATAATTTCTGAAACAGGCTCTTTTAATAGATCTTGCTGGCTTCAGTCCTTTGTGTTGCCAAATAAGCATAAATCACAATTTGAAATTATTTGAGTAGTAATGCAAAAAGAAACAAGTAAGAAAAGCAGGACAATGAATGTATTTAAATAGGAAAGGTCAAACAATTTTAAGAGAACTGTTCTTTCAAGAAAATATAAATTATATGGGAATGACTCAATTTTAGCAATATTTTTAGTTAAAAAATGTGAAATATTTGCTTTATTTCCTCTTAATCATTCTGGTTTCCATTTTTTGCGAATTGATGCGAAATTATTCTATATATAATAACTGTCAACTTGATGTTAACATTCTGTGGCAAAAGGAAACATTTTAACTTGACTTTGTTCAAACAGGACAGAAATCAAGTTAGAAACATTTATCGCAGAAGGAAATACAAGGTTTCTGAGATCCTTCACAGGTTATCATACTTCAATAGCTATAGAGATTGAGGTGTAGACCAGCTAGCTTGTCTGCCCTGCATACAACTTGAAGACTAATGTTTTCCATGTATAAGGAAATTGCCTGACATATACTCCTAAGTCAGGTACAAGACATTTCCTGCTTACTGGTCAATCTGCAAAAGAAAAATAGTTCCTCCTTATGCTCTGAATACCCTATGTTTTTCTCTAGCCATCCTCTCTCACCTTCCATTTCTCTTCCATTTCTCTGTTTTCAGTAGATAAAGCAGAATTCTCTCAACAGATCACTGTGTTATTATAAAAATGCTCATACATATGAATATTATTCTTCTACTTTGAGTTCTTTAAAGTAACATTTGTTTGAAAAAGTATTTTAAACTATCAGCTTCTTCTTGTATGTGTCTGCAGGTACTGGTGTTAACTATTAAAGGCTTGGTACAGCTGTCACTGAAGTCATTCGAAAAACTCCTGCAGAGATCAGATACACTGGAATAGCTGCTGCAGTAAATGCAACTACAGGACTGTAGGAATTAAATGACAGTAACATTGTGGAGTTATATTAATTTTCTACTAGGTGGGAGTTCATACCACTGATTTCATTTGGCTTCCTATCTGGCAATGTGGGTGAAGGTACATATCTGCTTACTATTCTTCCACCACCACAAAAGGCTATTATATTGGCAGCATACAGCTAAAACAAATTTGGAAGAACAATCTGGATTTTCATCTCCTTGTGTATCAGCCACAAAATTGCCAGCTAAAGCCTAATTGTGGACAGGTAATAATAGGAGATGCAGAGAAGAGCACAGCTTGTATTTCTGCTCCCATGCTGAGCTGAAAGAGCTAGCAGCTTAAAAAAAAGAAAAACATGTTTTGATTTGTAAGCAGAGCACATTTTATTTGGGTGTCACCAAGAAAGAATACACAAGTGACCGTACTGTAAATGGAAGCTGACCCTGGGGAATTCAATAAGAATTTTCCCAATTACTTCAATGTAACCAGGGTTTCATCCAATATCTATTTTCTCTATATTCCACAGCTTTGCAGGGTTATAAAACCCCCTGAAACAATACTCATAAAGAACACAAGAAAGATTTCGCTGCAGAAATATATCTTCATTTCTTTGTCAACCACTCTGCCTTGCAATGTTGGCATGCTGCTCTGAATGACTTTGGCAGGAGCAGGGCATATTCATGCACTGAAGAATTTGGCCCCTGAGCTTGATGCCCACTCAGGGGTTTGGTCTATAACCACCAGACCCTTTGGATAGTGGTCTTGTTCCTTCTGCCTATGTGTTGACTGGAATTTAGCGTTATATCCACAGCTAATCTGGCTTTTGATAGGTCTCTGAGCAAAGCATAACGTTAGATCATAAATGGAACTAAACTTTTCCAATGCTTAAGTCCAGCTAGAAGTTTCGTGGCTGCAGATGGTTTCTAAGTTAGCTTTTCTATAATAGGATGTGTTGTTTTCATCACTACAATGTAACTTTCCCTATAGCTAGGTTTGTGCAGTAACTGGCTCAGTAAATCTCTCATTTAAAAATGTTCTGGAGCTGATGACTGAACTTGGAAACACACAGCAGGATTTTTAAGATGACTCTCAGATATGTTTCCTAGAATATGAAGGCTGTGCAGGTTAGCAGTTTTAAATATAGTCTTCTTGGGAATGACTTTTGCTCTCACTTCGTTGTAGTTGTCAGTTACTTAGACAGGCATCTGACATTCCTAAGTCTAGTGTCTCTCGTAAAATCTCATGCCTAGCAGCAGAGAATAGGTCTTTGAGCTCATTCTTTTCTGCTCTGCCCCCACCAAGCTCATGCTTGGAGAAATTATGAAGTGATTCTAAAATGTCACAAAATTGGAATAAAGTCATCTTAACTCGAGAATAAGTGTCATGGAGAAAACACGTTAACAGACAGGGAAGCTGTGAACCAAACTCTGCTTTCTGTTACATAGCATTTTTGTTCTTATTTTCTATTTATTCTTTTCAATGGCAAGATAAAGATGTATTTGATCCTCTAAATTTTAAGCCAGGTTTTCCCTCACTGTAATAAACAATTTAGACTAATATTGTTAATTTTTATTCCATGGTCTTCCTGGTTAATTTTTGTCTAAAAGTTCCTGTTCTATAGAAAATAATCAGTTAAATATATGCAGCATTTGACTCACATACATTTATCAACATGCCACCTTCTTTTTTAAAATGTTTTATGTTAATTCTGAAAAGTACAGGAGACTTCTTATTTATTTTGAGGAGGAAAGTTTTAGGTGGAGAATGCCTTGATCTAAAGCTTCACAGAAAGGTAATAAAGTTCCTAAATATAGATCCAGTAACACCTACTTAAAATTATGTATTTTGATGGAATTTTACCTTTCAATCATTATTAATAAGCCTTTGGAAGGAAGATTCTTTCACAAACAATGTTACTTTAATTCCACTCTTCAGGGTTTTTTCTGTGCCACCACAGGACTACTTGATACCAGGAGATCTCTTGCTGGCTGCAGTTTCTTTTTTATCTCTTATGATATATCTTTTGGAAAAGGAAAGAAAGGACAGAGGCTGGTTATGCTCTCCACCACAGCAATGCTGACAGGTCGCTCTAGTCTTATGGAAGCCTCTGATTTAGGGCTGCTCCATGAACTCATTAGGGTGAGACCTCATCTCCTCCAACAAATTGAATGGCTGGGACTTGAGAAAGAACCCCAAGTCATAAAATAGTACTAATAAAAAAAAGCAAGTTGCTTCCTTCTCATCACTTCCATGAAGTTCGTTTCCCTAAATTTAGCTACTCTGAAGTTAATTTTCCAAGGAGCTCCTTCTTAGTCATTTCTGCACTAACCTTTTTGGCACAGCAGCAAAGATGGCTGTCAATGACACACACTTGTCTGAACCCATACCAAAAGGCTGTTCATCACTCCACCTTATCCTTTTGAGCCCAGGAGTAAGAGGTGGCTGATCCAGCTCCTCATGCACTGCTCATTACACAGTCTACACTGTAGTGTCAGCTACACTGACTCAATGGAACTTCGAGGCATGAATAAATACTTATGGTCTAAAAGAGCTAATGCTGCTAATTATGGCAGCTTCTAATTATTCTTGTAGAGACTTAGTCTCAACCTTTTACAAAATACATATTGATCTTGCCCTCCATTTTTGCACTGTAACTCATTTTAGCCAATGGGGTGTGCTTTGTGTCTGCAAGGTGTTAATGGGTACCTGCTTGTGAGTTGGTATCAGAGCAGTTTTGATAGTATAACTGCTACAAAAAATGCGTTTAATTTTTATAAATATGCATATACTCACCCTAACAAGACTGGCTATACCAGTTTCTCCTGTTAGTAACACTCTTCAATGTCCACAAAAACTGAGGCTTTGCACTTTGAAACCTTCAGATTAATGGCAGATTTAACTTTGCTAAAGAGGAACAAAAGCCACATACTGCAGGTGCCAGTTGGGCTAACCAGGTCTGTCTGGCAGTCGAGCCAGCTCTTGAGCTCTGCAGAGCACATTGTTTCTCCAGTTTCATTAGCATTCAACTCCTCTGCACACATTCAAGCCCTCATGGACTAAAGAGCCCATGCTGAAGATTAGTACACTGCATAAGTCCTTGTTAGATACCAAATCAACCAGGACTTACATTCTGGCAAGCATTTAATATTTAAGAACAGACACTGAAGGCAATAATGGCAATATTTTTTATTAAATACAATGCTTCGCTAAATACAAATATAACAGTTACCAACCTCACTAAAAATAAAGGCTGAGTGTTGAGCAAAAATAATGAAGCTTATTATTAGACTTTGTGAATGTCGTGTGCTGTACAACGTGTTTCAGAAGATTCACTTCAGTTTTTAATTTTGTCATGGTTTAAACCCAGCTGGCAAACCAGAACCACGCAGCTGCTCTCTCACTCCATCCCCTTTCCTCCCCCTGCTCCCGGAGGGATGGAGAGAAGAAATGAAAGAATGTAACTCCCACAGGTTGAGATAAGAACAGTCCAGTAACTAAGGTATAACACAAACCCACTACTGCTAC
>JANHGB010007634.1:0-28971 GCA_026283785.1 Coracopsis vasa
AGCTCCTGAGCTATGCAGAATACCCCTCCTATCCAATAGTGCTTTCTACAGAAGGTAGGAGACATTGCTCTTAAATATTGCCTGGTCTTTCTGCCTTGCTTGTATTCAAACCTGAGAGTCAGATTCACAATCTTCCACCTTTTAGTGGCTATTTATCAAGGTACCTTGGCTCTTTACTCCCAACCTTAATATAACTCACTTGCAACCCTTTCCAAATTTGCCTTTGCCACTTCCACTTTTTATAGCTCTTTTGTCTTTGCTGTACCTTGTTACTGGTCATGCTGATAACAATATTGTAAAATGGAACTGGCAATTTTTAAAGTGAATGATAATGTAGATAGAAAACATAACGGTGAATAAAAGACAAGACAGCATATGTGGACTGCCAAAGAGAATCCATGTGCACAGACAGAGGAAACCCAATAATAGTTAACTTTTATGGGTTGCAACTGTGCTGATGTTCCTTTCGCCTTCCTTAATCACACACAGTTACCTTGTATTGATGCTGGGATGATTTGTATGCCACAGGTTTCTGCTGAATTTCAAGAAGAAATATATTAACCGAAAATGAATAGCATTGTGTCAGCTGAGGGTGAGTATTTATTTCTGTTGTATTGCATTTCTTTTCTGCTGTGCTGTCAGATTGTCTGCAGGGCAGCAGCACCCAGCGTAGCAGGTGAATCACTGCACTTCATTCCACAGCATAATTTATACTTCTCCCATTTTGGTCATGCTGTTTCTGCCTCTTATATTTATTGCTCTTTTTTTTCCAGCATTGCACTTAAGACTAGGATCTTGATTCTCTGTTCTCTCACAACTCATGGCATCATTTGTGCCTACCAGGGTAACAAGTCATTGGGTTGGAATGGCTGATTTATACCCAGTTTGTACATCAGGGTCTGTTTTACATAGAAGCAGAGTAGGCAGCTGTCTACAGTGGCAGATTATTAAGGGCTAGAAGACCAGAGCCTTCAGCAAGCATGAAGGAAGGAGGCCATCTGAGACACCTATGCAATGAGTGATGCCCTGGGCTCCATCTTCCTTGAAGGCCTCAAGTTTGTTAGACTACCAAGAGCTTATTCCAGGTAGAACGTGATAAGAGTCTTACCAAGCTCTGTTCTCCACCGGCCTCTACCACTTCTTGACAGAGGATTCCTGTCCCTCAACAATCTCTCTTCCTCTGGCTGTCAACCCTGCATTGCCTGAGGTGGATCTGGCAGTCATGCTCAGTACCAGTGTAAAATGGGAGTAGAGAGAGGTATACAGTGGAGGCAGGCACAGTGCAGGAAGACCTCAGATATCTGTTAAAGTAGTCAAAGAGGTTTCACAGGCACAGCATCTTCACATCTTAAGAAGGTCAGATTTTAGGGTTAAACATTGAATTATAATGAGAGTAAAATATCTTAAGTCCATCATCATCTTTGGAGGTTACACTACACGATTTTGTCTATGCACTAATACACACTATTTCTTGTTGATGGTAGTGCACACTACAGCTGATGAAAATATGCTCCACGCTTGAGCCTCTCAAATCCTTCAAGGATCATCACTGTTTGACAAAGAACTTTTCATCGTTGTTGGAATGCAGCCAACAAGACTCTCTTCTTCATCCACTCCAAAGGCATTAAATCAAAGCAGCTACAGGAACTGATTGCAAGAACAAGCTTGAATCCACTTTTAAAACACCATCATCACTAGCCTAGCTGCTGACTGAGTGTAACCAATAAAAGAGGCTTCATATTGCAAAGCAATTCTTGTTAGTTATTAAATTAGTTATTAAATTCCTAAGGTCAAAATAAGATCATGCAAGTGGGGTGTGCAGGAAAGTCACCTAGAAATTTCTGAACTGCATCGTTAATTAAGCATATATAATTTCACTTGCTGGAAAAGCAGTATTTTGCAAACAGTAGAAAACAGAGGTGTTTGTGGTGTGAGGACTCTCTTGTTCTGAGAACAAGTCTCCTTACTACAAAATAAGCAATAAAGCTGTGTTCCGAAGTTACTTACAGGAGAAAATAGTGTGCAGGCACAGGATAATAACATTTGCAAAAATGTTAAAAAGACATAACATTTGCATAAAAGAAGCCTTGAAAACTGTTGAGTGCTAAAAAGAAGACCATTTTTAATTGCCTTCTCCGCTTCCATAACCAAAGGAGCAGGCTCCCCTTGTTGTTCTCTCATGCAATCAATCCTAGTGAGCAGCCACTTCAGGTCTTTTGCAAGGCAGGATAGAGCTTATATACTAGCACCTATATGCTATGACCCATGTACTAACTTGATCCTTCCAATGTCTTATAAAAGAAATGGAAATCTTACATTCCTAGTAGTCTTTCCACATTTTTTTTCCTACTATGCTCCACTTCTGTGTTAAATAATATGATTCCTGCTGTTATCCAGGCTGAGCTTGATGACCCAAGAGGTCTTATCTAGTCCTACGTTTCAGTATGTCTTGTTTATGACATTTCCAACAGGCTGCCACTGATGCATGAGTAATCCCAACTAATCTCTTGAGAGATAAGAAAGAAGAGGGTATGAGACCCATGCAAAGTGAAAAAGCAGTCAAAAATATCCTGAAAACTTGGAGGGGATAAACATCACTCTTTTCATGACCTTGAAATCTGAGAAATCCCCAATACAACTGAAAATGGATAAAAGAGGTTTTGCTTTTCAGTCATTGAGAAAGTGAAAATCCATTTGACAGGTGTCACAACATCCTGACTGCTGGCTAACCCCCAAGGACCACGGGCAATGAGTTTACTTGGCACCTTGCTACTGCAGGTGTCAATCCCAGCCAAAAAAGAAACCCCACACCAATGTTCTTGCTCAAGGTCCAGTGTGGAGGGCAAGCAAAGTAACTGAAGGTAGCAGTGCCCTGAGTTGGCTCTGCAGATGAAAAAGCTCATATGGTCACTCTAGAGGCACTAAAGGAGGCGTTGGTCAAGCCTGGAAAAATACATTTAATGTTTCTCTAATAACAGGCTCTTCCCTCTATGAGCTGGTTTCAAAGCATCCATCTATTGACCTTTCCAGGAGTGTCACTGAAAAGCAAATTAAAAAGCAAGTAACATTTTTTCCCCCAGTTTTGAATGACAATAAAAGTGCTGAGAATCCAGAATTTTCTCATGGGCTAGACATTTTACATTTTATGCAGGTCCAGCAGTAGCACTTGTGTTCAATTTCAAAGAGAGTTCCTGGGAAATAATAACTGTCAGTCATATTTATGTCAGCTTCTGCATGCTGCCTTGTTCACTGAATGTACTCCTGAAACTTTTATTCCCCCAGTGCATCCTTCAGTCAACCACTGCCACTGAGCTACCAAGGTATAAAATCAGGAGAAGGTGAACAGTGAAAAAAAATTGAGAGAAAGAGCAAGGTGTGACAGCAACCTCTGGAAAAAGAGTGTGAAAATGGCCTCCTACCCTCCCAATGCTCCTGAAGGCTGCATGCTCCCTCTGTACACCAGAGTCTTTATTCACAGAGATCTTTGTGGAACTCTCTTGAAAAGGTGAATATATTTCTAATTAAGGAAAGAATTTATCTTGTGTCAGCTATCCTTTCCTTTCAGCTATCCTATTTCGCTGTCAGCTACCCTTTTTCACCCCTGGCTCCTATTAACCCAATTGTGACCCTGACAGGAACAAAAAAATTACGCTTGTAAACTGTTTGATCTGTGAAGCAGATTGCCTTGACCAGGAATTTCAAAAGCCACCTAACACATCTTTGGGTGTCCAGATTGAGATTTTTTTGCAGGTTTTCATAACTCTACTGGAGAAACCTCTGTAAGATCTAGCAGGTAGGGACTAAAAAATCAATCCTTCTCAGAAAGTCCTGGCATTATTTTTCCCTTGTTTGCTTCGTGATTTGATTTGTTCTAAGGCTTTGAGGTGACCTGTAAAAAGGTGGCTGTTAGTATTCCAAATATCAGAAACCACAGTTAGAAACACAGGTTTTTACTACTTAAGGACATCAAAAAAACTAAACGGATTTCCTGGGTTGCTACATTCACTCCCTGCTGCGTGTCCTAAAATTATAAATTTGTACAGTTGACAATCTCCAGTTTCCTGCTCATGCTGCTTCTTTCCCAGGGCAGATTTCCATACTACTGAGAAATCCTTCCACTTTCACAATTTCTTGCAATGTTCCCAGCAAACACAGAAGAAGAGCTCCCTGCTGTGTGCTTTGTATTAGGTCACCCTTCAGCTCTGTTTCTTCCGGACACCAGCCACTCTTGTTTCCGCATGACTCGTTTTACAGCCTTTTTACTGTTTTTCTTGATTTCGATCTCACTTGTTACAATTTGACCCTTCTGTTTAAAAGAAACATATTTTACCCCCAAACTTCCTCTGGGTAATTTGTGATGGCAGTAGAATAAATTCCCTCTTTCTGTTTGTAATACACAATACTTTTATTAACACAACCTCAATACAGCATTTCCCTTTTTTGTGACTCTGTCATTTCCAGTTTATCATCCCCGCTATAAACCCTAGGTCTCCTGTCCTTCTCTGTGGCACTGCTGCCTCTTTAGATGATTATGAAGAGCTCATGGTAGACTACCAGCTACTTAAAAGCCATAAAAAAGATGTGCTGCATTTTATCTCTAGCGCAGGATATGTTGGAGTATCTATTCTTTATTGGGTTTATTTCTCCCTTTTTTTTTCCAGCTTCAAACAATTGCTTGCAACAATAGCAACGATAACAATGAAACAGCTGAAAATGTTGCTGTTATTTTGATTTAATGAGCCCTCTACTCTGTAAAAGAGTCAGTACTTCCCAAAAATAACATTGATGCTTCCTGTAAGACTATAAGAGGGAGCAGAAAAGTTTGTGAGCAAAGTCTTTTCTCAGTCACTATTCATCCTTTGGGGACTTGATGGAAGAACAAAAGGCATAGGTTGCTTGATGCCTGGTAAAACTAGTGCAGAGAGTTAATGATTGTGATAACTTCTGTGGTAGCACAATAGGATCTTTAATCTGAAAACAAAGACTCACTCTTTTTCTTACATGATGACAAAATGTTTTCACCATAAAAAGGGTTGAATTGCGTCTCTCTATTTTTGCGGATGCCCATGACAAAAAACTTCCTTCAAAAAGGGACAGACCACAATAAAGATGAGTGTGTCAGGACACATCAGTCAGAGCCCAAGGCATGGGGCAGCATCCATCTATGTTCATTAAAGGTCTGTGGATCATTCAGAGTGGAAACACTTTGCACAGGAATGACCACGAATGCAGAGAGATGATCGTTTTAGGGACAGGAGCAGCTAACATATTGGTGAGCAGCAAAAATTACTACTCTGTCCTTACCTGAGCGTGCAGATAGCATTGTAAGCACAGAATATATTCCCACAAAGAGGATTAGGGAATAAAGGAAAGTCCAAAGGGTCAGTCAGTAGAAAACTGCATCATCCTTAGATCTGAGCAATTTGATGATCACATGTCTCTTCCGCATCACTATGAAAGGCCTGGCTTTCTCTACGTGTTCATTCCAAGCTGAATCCAAATCATCTATTAATTAGACATATAGCACTTCACAGTTTTGTAGATACATTTACATATGATGTAGATGGAAATCTCTTTCAAAAATATATTCCATCTTAATGAAACAATGTCTAGCACTCAAGAATCCAGTGTAACTGTTGGTAATTTAGTTTCATGACTATTTAACCTAACAACTAGAAAAACAATTTATTTCTTGTCCAAATGTTAAGAGTGAACCATGATTCCTGATATCTGATCAGGGGACACTTTTAGGTAATAATTCCACAATTTATTGTTTACAAACTTTATTTTTTTCATGAAGACATGATTAGATTTTCTTCATATTCTTGATAACTTCAGATTTATGAAGTAGAATTTTAATGAATGATTTAGAGAACTGGTAGTCAAGATAAATAGTCTGAAACAGAATAACTAAATCAAGGAAAAGGATGGAAATTATTTATGTGGGAGCAAAGATGCAAGACAAATGTAGAAGTCATTACTAAAAGAATTATGATCCTTTAAATTAAGCTGTCTCCTGTCACTATAATCAAGCACTGGTGTTCTGGGCTTAAGAGTCCTCAATTTCCTCCCTTTTTCTGCAGGACAGAAAAGCCATCTTTCAACAAATTCTCAATGCACGTGTGTTTAATGGTTGTTGTGACTCCTATCTCACCACACTTCATGGCACCAAGACAGGCACATGTCTTCCACAGTTCTAGTGCCACCACTGCCTACTCCATGCAGAATCTCAGACGTTGATGCCATGTCCCAGATGGCTTTAGGTTTCTGACGTAAGCAATTGAACTCAGTCTCACATGCATTTACCATTGAATATTTATATTTGGAGATCTTAACCTGGAGCTAAATCCCACAGAGACAAGTTTCAGTTATACAAGCATAGGTCTGTATTGGCATTTGAGACATCCACTAGGGCTGCCAGAGATGGCTCAGCACCTGTAGGAAAGTCACACTATTCTGGAGCATAGCTGTAAGTCAGGCAGGTTATACACAACATTATACTACGCTGCACTGTGCAGAACTGAAATCCCCACACTGTGTGTCCAGGAGATTAGTCCAGTTAAGCTAAATCAGTTTATGGATTAAGGATCTATAATATTATCCTAAGTCAGAGAGGCAAAGCTTATGATTCCAAATCCACAACCTTTCAGTTTGTCACAGATGTTGCAGTAGCTCAAAGCAAAGCCAGATTAATATGCAGAAATCTCTGACAGCATTTATCCTCACTGTTGATTATACTTAACAAACTTTCCACCATGTCACTTAATTCCCTCCTGCCTCCTTCAGAAGTGTAAATTAGAATGTCACCTACAAGAACACCCTTCAGAAACAGTCAGAAGAATCAGCATTCTTGGAAAAGAAAAGCACAGAAGAATGCAGAATACAAGCCTCATCTATGTTTCCTATGAATGCAAATGAAAATCAACAGTTTAATGAATTGCAAAAATATTTAATGAAACTGCATTTTGTCAAAGTATTTACCCAAGCTCCCAGTTTAACTAGTAAAGCATGGTAGAAGTTTGGTTCATTGCTTTTCCAGACAATGCTAACACTTATCCTAACAAATACAGACACTAAAATCAACATGTAAGTAATACATGAGCCACCAGAGCTCTTGAGCAGGTTGGTTTTGATATCAGAAACAAGCTGTTTGTAATTATATGAAGCTTTATGTAAGCAAGCTGATTTTGTTCCTCAATGGCTTTTTAATCTGTGCTCCTTGTATACAGCCATCTCAGGCACTATGCAGTGGAGACATAAAACAAACTATGTTATGGTACCATCCCAAGACAGATCTCCTACAATATAGCCATTCATGTCCTATTGATGTCAAATGTAAAATTTTCATTGATATCTGTATTTACAGCTTTTGTTTCCAGGATTTTCTGTGCTTCTTTGTCTGCCAGAGAGGGGTGGTGGTGTGCCAACAGATGCTTTCTGAGCTTGTCAGTTACTGCTGCATATTTCCACTTGGATCTCCGGTTTCCTCTTCGTTTAGCTGTCTGGTTTGTGCATTTCTAAGGTATTCTTCTATAGTAGCATCAGTTACTCCAGAAATTTTTACAAATTTAACAAATATTCAGGTTTTGTGTTGACTTTTAAAAGCAATCCTCCTCTTCAAACTGAATGAAGTGATGGTAACCATTGGGCTGAGAGCTATGAAAGAGCTGAATTAATCTTTCATGCCATAGGACTATGTCAGATGCCTGTGACCTTTATGGAAGAACAAACATATGGGAAATATGACCTCAGAGGAGAGGTTGAAAGAATTAGTATTGTTTAGTCTGGAAGAGAGTAATGAGATACATAACAACAGAATTCAAACATAAAAGGTAGATTCAGTGGGCAATCTGTTCTCCAGAAGCCACTTGAGAGATGATAACAAGTATAGAGCTTGAAGGGCAACAAGGAAGATTTAGTCTGGGTATTAGCAAAATCATTCTCAATGTAAGGATAGAAAAACACCGGGAAGTGGGAGAAATTTGTGTAAGACTGCCTGATCTACTGTCAGACAAGCATTTCCCAGGTATGGTTCAGGTCAAGCTGCCCCTGTTCAGGGCCAGCAAACTCGACTAAGTGACCAAGGAAAAGCTTTCCCATTAGTGTCTTCTAGATTTCTATGACAACATTGTGTAAAAGAGGGGAGGAAAGGGTGGCAGATCTGTAACATGTTGACACCCATGTGAAATCTCAGTTCCAGGTGCTCCCATGGAGAATGCTGAGGCTGTGCGTATGCACCTACTTGCTGTTCCTCCTTTTGTATAAGCAGAACACATATATCTCTGAGAACAGGATCCACTGCCAAATTTACTGAATTTGACCTTGGTTAATTTTGATACCTAGTGCCAGACCTTTCAAAGTTAGATGTTATATCTGAACATTGGTGACAAAGAAATGGCCAAGGAGCAATTTGATGTATATCATATTGGGGAGGGTATGTCACTAAAGACAATATCACCTAGGCTTTTTTTAGTTGCCTTATATTTTGCCATGCAGCTAGAGGATGTGATCTTAGCCAAAGAACTGCTAAATGTTGACAAATTCACAGCACAAGACAAGCTCTCCATCAGCAAATGTTTCATGTTATCTAGGTTTATCTTTCTCCCTGAACCCTATTTGTAAACAGAGAGGGGCAGAATACAGATTCCTTGTCAGATAGCTGAATTCAGTCCCTGTCCCTTTCCAGCTGGACTTCCCCTTGGAAAAACAGGAAGCAAACTTTTATCATTGAAATTGCTGAGCTGGATCCAAACCAAGCTGGTGACCCGGTGACATTTGAGTAGCAGTGATTTTTTTGTTGTTTTCAAGTATGACTTTGAAGCAGCAAGATTCAGTGCTCCACATGCCTTATTGATTTTGGCTGCTGAATGTTTTATGACAAGGAGTCACCCTGCTTGAATTCTGAATAGGAGATCAATAGGCTGCTTAAGATGTCATGCTGTGTATAGCTGACTGACACGCTTCCTTTCCATCACCACCACCACTCCTAACCCTTTTCCCTCAACATCTCATCTGGACTTCTTTCTATGTGCATTCCTTGAAAGGTTTCACCTGCAGTGTTGTTATTACATTTCTGATGTACACCCTAATAGAGTGAATACTCAATTGGCCTGTGACTTTTCAACGTAATTAGCACCAGGGCACAGCCTGAAGGGAGGAAAAAAGTGAGATCGCAAAAAGTCTGCTTTCCTTGCATCTTCAAAGTTTCCATCCCAAGAATTGATTCCTAGGAAAAAAAAAATCCTTTGCATGAGGAGTACCTTATGTCTTACTCTCTTTCCACAGAAATACAGGTTGTGCCTCATCCTTATTTGGGAACATTCTTAGGGATTTCACTAGACTAGAGTGGTCTAAACCAAAGGTTCTTTAGAGCTCATGGAAACAGCTGTGCTGCTCCTCAAACTTAGTTCCCCCAGCTGTTCTGCATCTGGGAACAGAAGTGTTGTAACCCAGTCAGAGAATAGCTTCCTCCCCTGAGAATCAGAGATCTAGTTCCTTCGTGCCTGCTTCCCCATCTCTGAGCTCAGAAGATAGTACAACAACAAGAGAAACATGAAAGGAGCACCAGTGGTGAGATGAAGACCCTTTCACTGAGACCTGGACCCAGATCAATCCATTTCATAGAAACCAACACATCACCCAGTCAGTACTTGATGCAGTTCACTGCAAAAAGTGCTCATCACAACAAAGCAGCCATAGCTTCAAAACTTGCTTGGCTGTGTCACAGCTTTAAGGAGGCAGCAGGCAGAGGTTGCAGTCCCTCCTGGGGGTCTGGGACAAGCAAAATACCATCCTGAGTCTTCTCAGTGGCAAGACGATCTCTAAACCCAGGTTTCTAGGGCATCCCTGCATCACTTTGCCTCAGCTTTGCCATTTCGCCTCTCATGAGCAAGTTCAACTGCACTCCTTCATCCTTCAGGGAGGCAAAATGCAATTCTGCTACACTGCCTTGGGTCAGTTCAGGTTCAGGAATTACCCATCAGATTGGACTTCAAGGGAGAAGCAGAACTCCTGCTCCTGAACCCTCCTGTGCCCTCCGGCTTAGTCAGAAGGATATATTTTGGCTCAATAGTTACGTTTGAATCTATGAGCATTAAATAAATATCCTAATGAATTAGAAAAATTTTGGTTCAAAAAAAAAAATCATATTCTACTCTATAACTTACATTTATATTGGAGAAGGGATTAGGCAACAGACCTCAGTTCCTATCCCAGATGACTGTCCAGGGTCTAGAAGCTATGGTGCTTAATCCAAAGACTATTAATGGAGCAACCAAGAAGTCATTTTAGTGACTTTTGTGTTAATTAGCTCATTTCACTTAAAAAAAAAAATTAAAAAATCACAACATGACTCTCAGGAAGAAGGAATCTCTCAGGCAAACAAGTCAGAAGAGAATACACGTCTAAGAATATCTGTTCAGCACCATTTCCAGGAGTAATAATTAGTCATCAGTCGTTAACAGCAGCTGCAGATCCCCTCCATCTCTCTGTTGTCAGTTCTTCAAATTCCTTTTCCCAAGAGGATACAAAGGAGGAGAGACAGTTCCAGATCTTGTAAGACACATTTTCACTTCTGCAAGGGCAGCTCCATTAAAGTTTTTATATAACAAAATATTGTATATATTATATTTGTATAGAACAGAACATCACAAGAGATGCACAGGGTCATTTTCAAATCTCTTTCCAAAATATTTGTTCCAGCTAGGCTCTGTAATAGATCGGAGAATGTGATCAGTCTTATGTTCAGAATAAAAACAGTAAAACTGAAATCAAACAATATTTTGTGTTCACAAAGTTAGTCATATATTTGTCTTTTATGAAAAATGTTGATTTCCTTTAGAAACCTTTCTCATTAAATATGTTTTGAGCTTTTCAGATACTGAAAATTACAAAACTTTGTTTATTGTCTTTATGACTGCCAAAAGTGAAGAATTTTGAGAGTTTAAGTTGGGAAAATAGAAGAACTTGGAAAGAACATTTTCAAATCATTCTCATTCAAACTTTTACATACTAAAATGTCATATTTCCATACACGTCTAATTAATGCCCTTTAATCATTAGTAATCTCACTCAATAGTATCTTTTTTTAGTAGCCAATTCTGGCCCATCAAGAAGTGGGTGACTGGGCCCTGAAGAAATCCCAGGGACAGAGCAAGGAACAGCCTATGGTTCTGAAGGGTGGGAGATGTCTGCAAAGAAAAGCAGTGTGGTACAGGTTTATTAAGAAAGAATAAGAACTGGGACTGTGAGCAGTCTGTTCCTCTTTTTGGATGCAAGAGATTGCAAACACCTTTCCTTTCAGCTGTGAGGAAGGAATAACATCAGCTTCAACTACCACAGTGCTCCAGATAACCCTAGATGCTGGTGGGGTGGGCAATGCCTGCAGAGCTTTTCAGAAGAAACTGCAAGAAAGAGATGATTAAAAGCCTTTAGCAGTACATCAAAAGCTGCAAATGCACCTTGTAGTTAACCAGTAGAAGGTGTTGTATCAGGCAGTGTTGCAGGTCACAAAACAGACCAGTCAGGTATTTGCTAGGCAAGCAAATTAGTAAAAGCTGACCTTAAAACAAAGACTGCATTTGCACATAACCTAACTAGTATTGTGTAAACTGAAAACTGAACCAGACTGATGCATTTTGAAAACTGCAGCAAGTAGATGGAAACAAACTTAGGAAAGCTTCTGACTGAACGGAAGTAATCATTCTGTATAGTGCTTAGGAGTTTATAATGAGTGACTCTGGGGCAGAGGAGCAGAGAAATAGGAAAAAAGAATCCTAAGCCTATCACCTCAAGGAGCAGCATTACATAAAGATTCAGTAGAAGGACATGAGAAAAAACACAATAATCCAGCTTTTCTATAGAGATGTATTCGATCTAATCAAATCTCACTTAACTGTGGCTTGCATATTTGTAGCAGATGTTAACTTCATTAAAAACCTACAGTGATTACTGAGAGTGAAATCACATATTCAGTGACTGTTAATGTAATGTGTGACTCCGGCTGGTTTTTACTGTAGTGATCTGTATTATGTATTTGCTATACCATACAGGTTGTCATGCCCATCTCATTTACAAATCGAGGGTTGAGTGGGCAAAGTGTTCTTTCAATTGTCACCACAATTCATGAGAAGCAGTGAAACAGCTATGACTTCAGGAGAATAGATTCTTCTTTCATGCATTCTTCTTCCATGAACCCTTGTGAGAGCATGACATTGGAGTTAAAGCATTGAACTTGAATGCAGACTATCTGATCAGCATGGCCTGATAATAATAGAAAGAAAACAGGAATCATGGAGCCACTAAGGAGCCTTCTATCTGTGTCTTAAACTGAAATTCAGATGTGTTTCTCAAAGACAAGAGATCCACTACTTTTCATGAGAATGAGGACATCTAGATAGGATCCTCTCAAGGGTCAAATACCTATCCCAAGGCTGGAGAAGTGGAAAGAGATTGTGTGAGGATAAATACATGGCATTTTCATCCTCTTCAACTACACTTTATCAGGTTTTTCAGGAAGGTATTCGAATTGGTCCTGAGAATGGAAGGAAGACCTATACTGGAGGTTCAGAGATCCTGAGAGCTCAGGAGTAACTTGCAATGGTCTCAGCCTGGCTTTCCATTTTGTTACAGCAATCATGCTGGCATCCCACATGTGTTTTGTAAAATTGCTCATCTCATCTGAAAGATCATTGTACGTATTTAAAATTCTTAACATGGCTTGACTGTTACTTCAGTGTTTCTGTAACAGACACAAGCAACATATTTGGTAGGCACGAGCTAAAATATAAAAGCATCCTTGGGAGTCTCCGTTGGATTTGCTGTTCTTCAAGTAATTACCTTTTGCTTGCATGCATGCTTTAAATTTAGGATAATCCAAGCTAATGGGAACTGGCAGAGAAAGCACAGAAGAGGCCCCCCAGATGGAGAAGTATAAACTAAGCATGAACTCCACACGCTTCTCCTTAGACGTTAATTGTCCTCAATTGTAATTTGACATTTTCTGAGCTAACTGATTCTGAGATGAAATCTTTTAAAGCTTTTCTTTAGAAAGGAGCTAAACTGTCTCCTGCTGGGTATGATTCAAATATAGACTGTGCTCCCCTTCTCTACAAAGAGATTTGACCCATCTCCCACCCAGAGATAGGGATGGGCTGACACAACAATTCTGCTCTCCTGCACAGAGTGCTCAGAGATGCTTTGATAGTCCTTGATGTTGCTGTGAGGCTCTAAATCCTCCAGCCTCTTAATCTCTCTTCAGGAGCTTTCTCCAGATCCTTTGAATGTAAAGAGCTACTAATATATTCAGGCAAATATTTACAATGTCATGCTTTATAGCAGGACTGAGACTTCCCAAACTGTCACTTGAAGTTGTATGACCAGTATCTATGACTGTTAATAGAAATCAATTGCCTCAATACCCTACATAGTTTTGCAAGTAATCACTTAAGTCCATTGACTTATAAGAGTTCCCCACTTTTTTTCTTTCTCTGCCTATTAGTTATAAGTTGAAGGGATGGAACATGTGTCTTTCTACCACAACATGGTTTTGAAATGCCATATAAAATACCTATCCATGCAGAAATATCTCTATTTCAGTGAATTTTTAGGTTTTCCTTTCAAAATATTTATGTATTTGGAAGTGTATTTTCTTTGATATCACACACGACCAACACATCCCCTTGATTCTTGTAAAAAGTGACAAGAAAATGAGTATAAGGACTAGTTCAATTCATATGAGACCAATGTTAAATTAACAGAATTTTGACTCAGAGATAAATCCCTTAGCTTACAGGTTTGAAGAAATTGCTTCTAACTTTGCTCTCCCCTAGAAAAGTATATATGAAAGTTCTCTGTCATCTTTACCCCTAGAAATTATTTCAATCATAATCTATATGGAAAAACTAAAGTTTTGGTCAAAAGATAAAAGACCCAAGGTTTTCAGCTGCAAAACAGGTCAACAAATATTGACAAAAAAAAGCAAGAATGAACCTACATGAGACACCTTAACTTTCTCTGAAAACAAGTATCTTTATTTCATTGTCTCAAAAAAAAAATTCCGGTCAAAAGAATTAAAATATTCTGCCCTTGTCTACTACTTCATAGAATCAAATTTTCTTGCATATTTCAACAGGATCTGGAAAAAAAGAGGCTTTGGCTTTTCCTAGAATTTTTAATTTTTCACCATCTGAAGCTATTGACTTTTACGCATTAGGATGCTTTTCGTCACAGCTCCTTGAACATTCAGCATCTCTATTTGGTTGACCATGAAAGGTTCCACCATAATCAAAGGAAGAAGAAAAGTATATTTCAAGAAGGGATTTATTTTGAGGTAAGGGTACAACTCTGATAGAAGGAATCACACTATAAAGTTGCTTCTTTCTCTCTGATAATATTCTTGAAAAGGTTTTAAGAGCATGTAGATGGGGGTGATTAGATTGGACTCTTTCAGGAAAACTAACCAATGTAAGAAGGAAAGAGAGGAAGAAAAATGTGTTTAAAAGAAGAAAAACAAACTGTAGTAGTAAGTGAGGAATTCTCACAAGGGATGGAAGTCAGTAGTGGACTTCCACAAAGATCTGTTTTAAGAGTTAGATAAGAAATATATTCATAAATTGTGTGGAAAAGGAGTCAAGCATGAAATAACAAGTTTGCTGATGACATGGGTTATCCAAGGTAACAGGGAAGAAAACAGATTGTGAAAAATTACAGAGGAACTTCAGAAAATTAAGTGACTAAATATTAAAATGATACGTGAAAGTCAACGTAAATAAATATAAGAAAAAATATGAACTATGCATGCAGGGGAAAAATACTCCTCACCACATAAGATATTATAAACCTTGAGTTGACCATTACATGGGGAAGCAATACCCAAATAGCCACATGTAGCTGTTGAAAAAAGAAAATCAAGTGTTAGACATCGTTAGGACAAGAATTGCAAACAAAGCAGAAAATGTGACTGCCTCTAAAAACCCACAGTTCCATCATTCCTTGAATAGTGTGTGCAGTTCTGTTCCCACACCTCTGAAAATGTATAGCAGAATTGCAAACAATATTGGTTTTCACACTGAGCATTCTATTCCTGGGAAGATCCTTTCCAAAGGATGGTGAAGTCTCAAGTTCATAGAAGTCCATGAATAGACTGGACATGTACTTAAGAGGTATATCCATTGAGAATTATGGAACAGTCCAACCACAGACAATACCAGGCTCTGGAAAGGATGGTAAGAATATCATATATGTAACAAAATGGTTGTTCTGTGCTCACTCACCTTTAAGTATCCCCTTATGGCCACTAGTGGGACAGTTGGATTCTCTATGTTCTTTGGTAAGCAGCTTTTCAAATGAGTTAAAGCCAGCAACATGCTTTGATGGAAGCTGATGGTAGAGTTACATGTGTGGAGAGTGTATAGACAACTGAGGAGCTGAAGCACTATGGTAAAACAGACAGCCTCTTTCTCTGTCTATAAACTACTTGAATCCAGACTCCCTTTCTAACTTACTTCTGAAGTCAATGGCTCTTGTAAATCTTAGAATTTCCCTTGGGAACAATAATGGCATAGATATGTCTTACAAGATTTCTTGAATCTTTCTTTTGAGCAGTTGGTCCTCACCTATGTTAGCCAACAGACTTTCACTGACAGCCTCAATTCCTGTCTCATCTACTGAATGTTTTTTGTCCTGAAAACTTATTGTAGTCAATAAATGTGGACCATTGAGAAAACCTGTGAAACTCAGCTGGAGACCACACAGTTCCTTTTAAAACTAGCAAATTCTATATACCCATTGTTTTAATGATTTACATTACTCTTAATTTGGTTTAAGACAATTCAAGGAAGAAATCTTCTGAGATAACAAAAGACTACGGCGTGTAGTACTTTTGGAAATGTTTCCATTGAAAAAAATTATATTCAAATTCACTGAAGGCTAGTTAGTCCTGCTGGTTTTAACCTGGGCTGGTTCTTCATTTTTCTTATTCAATTTATATTACAGTAAAACTCTGAATTACTTCTGCCTGTGATATAGCTCAGTTCAGCTCCAGTTGACTTACAGTAAGTAGAGTGCAAAAGAGTAACATAATCACTACAGAGAGGCTTGAAGACAGTTCACATGAGGATCTATTTTTAAAACCTACAGTGACAGCAAATGCAATAGGTGAACCTCAAAAAGGAGATAAAAATCAAGCTGTGATTTAAAGAAATGTCAAAGTGAATATTTTCCAAACCAGCAGATTTCTTGTTTGAGCGTGCAAACCCAACGCAGTAATAACTAGTTGATACCATCAGATCAAGCAAGATGTGTATGGTGTGCAGTGGAGGTAGGAGATCTCAAATACAGTCTAGAGATGCTAGGTGCTACATCCCAGAAAAAGGAGTCTAAGGAGCATTAAATGCAGCACTTGATGGGAGAAAGACCAAATCTGTCCAGGCATGTGTTCATTTTTCAGCTTCAAAATATCACTAGTTTGTTGCAGACCCTCTCTGTTGGTGTCTCTGGTAAAGTGAAGGAGAAGATATTAAGCTGGACTGTTAGGGAGTAGCTGCACCACTCAGCAATGGAAAGTTATACTGAGTTATCAGTTACTCAGATTTTGTTATGTAATAACAAAGGCAGAGATGAGAGACACCAGTAGTCTTAGACACCAAGTGACAAGAATTTCTTAGCAAACCTACTGAAAGACCAGGTCCATTTCCCGCAACCGTGGACTCCAAAGTCCTCACTTCTCCCCAGTATGGCTTTGAGTCATGCCTTCAGGCTTCCGGCCTTTAAGGCAATACTTACATGGGAAGAGAAAGGCTTTGTGACCCACATGCTTTTCCTCTGAATTCCTCCTGGCTGTGGCCTCTTATATATTCATGCTCAAAGAACATGGTGAAAAGTAGATGTCAATTTTGTGAATGCCTCCATCTGAACTAAGCACCTAAGGAAAAGTTATCTCACCCTAAAACAGACCTCTTAAAGAAAATCCCCCCAAAATTCTATTTTCCCCTGTTGACTATAAAAAGAGCAGCTTAAATTGAGACATTTAAAGTTAGGCAAAACAATCCCAACCATCATTAGTTTAGGAATGGACAGGATCCAAGTATTTGTTGTGTGAAGTAGACTTTATCTATGCCTGATCTGTCCTTAGCATATGCATAAGGCTATAAACAGACTAATGTGCTAAGCTATCCATTAGCTTTGTGTTCATGTCAGGTCAGAACCTCATAGTGAGTGTTCACTATGGATGGTAAATTAATCTAGTCCTGAGGTCAAGTTTGGACTTCTCATTAATAAGTTTGTGTACCCTAAATCTTTCTCCATGACTCAATGATCTATCAGGGGTTCAAAACATCCACATACAAGAGCATTCCCCTCCAGAACTTTATTCCTTCATACTTTCAGCCCTGGTATTACCTGCCATCTTAGCAGAATTGTGGCCTCAATTGGGAATAGCACTCTCTGTTATTGGTGTACAGTGTGCATTACTGAAATGATTTGTACAACCTGACTGCCACATACAGTTAAGGAGGGTCGCACAAAAGTGTCTCATTAAGTCCTTCAATCACCCAGCTCCCACACTATTTGGTAGCAAGTAATTATTTAGGTAAAATGCCTTCATGAAAGTTTTGCTCAGTGTTGTGTCATCATTTATGAAGCAACAAACTTTTCTTCCCTGGGAGTCAGACATAATTTAGCAGAAGTGCTATTTATCTTTTAATTCAAATTCTTTCCATCTCTTCCTTAGTTCATTACTCCTTTTATCATGTCTTTTCTGTACTTAAAACTGAAAATTCATAAAGCACAGGATTCTGTTTTAACTTGCATATTGCATTTGCCATTGACAAGCAGAGATGATACAATATTCTGGAAATTTTTAGTTTTGAATGTTGATGAGTCTTCAAAATTCAACATAAGAAGGATCTTCCAAACTATCATGTCTTTTGTTGAATTTCTTTTTATGTTTTTTCTTTGTTGCTTTTGGTTTTAAGAAAAGATTGATTGCTGCTATCCAAGTTAAAAAAATAAAAATACTCAAACATAATAAAACAGAAAGGAAAAAATAACTGTAATACAAATGAATAATTGGGTGTGGATAGCTGGGGAAAAATTGCTTTGCTGTCTCAGGAACAGTTACTTTCTCTCTCCTAGGACACCTCTGTAATCCCCCTGAAACTGGTGGGGTAGTTTAGTTCACAAGTATTATTTCACAAAATGGGTATTAAAATTTTAGTTAATTTAATTCTATTCTTGCACCATGATAGATTAAAAGAAAGTAATTGCTTTTATACTTACATAACCGAGATAAAAACTTATCTCCCTATAGCTGTGACCGTCTGATACCAGTCCTGCTCCCTATATCTTCTTGTAGTCCATTTCAAATGGGATTAGAGAATAAAAGAATCCAGGCTACTTGTACAAACATGAAATGTAAGTTCTGCTCCAGTGAAGTTCTGCATTGCATTTACTAGGGACCTGTCCGTAAAGTACAGAGGGTGAATAAGTTCACAGGACTTTATGGATCAGAATTGCTACAAAGCAGGTGACCGCAGTCCATGCCAGCATAAGTGAATAATTTTGTGTAGTCATCAAAAAGGAAAATGTCATAGTAAGACGAAAATAGGACCATCTTTAGGAAATTTGGCAGGTCCTGTTCAGCACTGACAAGGTCTTGACTAAAGAATTGTGTCTACTTTAAAGCACTGCACACCGTGAAGCATGTGTGAAAGACCACACACCAGAGTGACACCAGTGTGAAAAAGCACACAGCAGAGTGATAATGATGTTCAATTATCTAGATACAAGAATTTAAGGAGACTAAATAAACTGGTGCTCCTCATTCTAAAGTACAGAAGGCAGATAAAATGGTTTTAAACACATAAAAAGCAGCTCCAAAGAAAGAAAGAATTCTCTCTGTGGCCATTGAGAATAGGACAAAAAGTAACCGTACTAAACTGCAGCAAATGGATCATGCTAGGTATAAGAGGAAATATTCTAACAACAAAGACAAGGAAGAGTTGGTCTTGATTGCCTGGGGACTGACGTTTGCAGCTCTTGTCTTTAAGACAAGGCAAAACAGTAGTGAATAAAGTTTAATAAGAAAATTTCTACACAGGATGCAGAAGGATGAATAGCATGACCATCAAGAGTCCCTTCTGAGTTTCTTGATTCTGCAAAATTCGTGACCCCAGTGTCTTCAGATTTTATACTTTTATAGGTTTTTTTTATCTATGTGCCTGTGTATATATTCACAGCTGTGCACCACAGTGCCATGAGCTCCAAAACATGCAACACCACTAGGCTTTATTAAGCCAGTCTGTTCTGCCTAGTCAAAGGACCACTTTGTGGACCAGTACACTGGATTTATTTGAACCTGAGATAATTTTTCAAGCAATCATGAGTCTCCATTTCAGAGTCCTGACCTGAAAAATCTCTAGAGCATGGCATCAGCAGTTATCTGCCTATAATATTTTACTTTATGCAGTAATAGACAAATCTGTCCTATTTCTTTGGGATGAAGGTCTCGATATTATGGAGCTTGGTCAATCATGAAATAGGGGGAAGCACACCCATAAGAACTACATTTACATAGTGGGTCAGAAGAAAAAAAAACAATCCTTAGACATGATAGACAGTTCTGATCTGAAGCTAAACCAGCCAGCAAAGAGCCATGTCACTGCTCAGGGGTTTTTATGTCTCTGTATTTATTTCCCTATTTACAGGGTAAGTGACTTGGCAGCCATTCTAGGAAGACTCCTGCTGCCCATCTCTACATACATACTCTGTAATTTCATGAAATATTTTCTGTTGCCATGGCTTCTGGGCCCTTTTTATATTCTTCCTCCCTTCTTTTGCTTTCACAAGCAGCAATACTTGCTAACCAATTAAATGCCAAATAATACAGTGGAAAGTAGGAATACAAGGGTTTCACATGTGTCCTCATCTCTAGCTCATTTGAATGCTGACTTGCTACCAAGAGGAAAAGGACTTTCAAGTTTAAAGTTTTCTAACTAAACTAATACAATAAACCACAGAGATTTCAGAGCAGCAGTATGTGTGCAGGATTTTTGATGCATGATACCATCTTAGGCAGCTAGCAGAGTACCTAGAGTGGGGCAGCAATTCTGATCAGGTTTTAACTCTTGCATTCAATCACCAATTGTCTTGTTATCCCCACTTCGCTGGCTCAAGCTCATTATGTAAATAAGCTCCCTTCGGAATGGATCAGGCCTCTCTAACCTTGTTTGGGCCACTAGTTGTCAAACCCAGACAAGACTAAGCATTAATATTCACAATCCTCACACTCACACCCAACTCTGACATTTCTCTGGGACATCCAAGCAAAAGCAATCAATCTAAAACTAGATTAAGTGCACAGCCTAGTAAACTGGTGAAGGCCCTTGGGGACAAGGACCCACAAGCTGATGCTTCTTTCCTTTCCATTCTGGAATGAAAAAACACAGCTTTCAATTATTCTTCCAGAGCAAAATTTTATCCGTTAGTTTGCTTTGGGGCCAGAACCTTAGTTTTGGGGTTCAGTGAGATTTCTGCAATACTGTCTGGTGGTTTGGGGCATTAGGAGATGTCCTATGGCCAAGGAGGGGTAGATGTGTGGAGAAGACAATTTCTATCAAGCAAACACATATTTAAAAACGGTGGCCATTCTCTCTACTGACCTACAGAGAAGATACTGAAATTGCACCCAGCCTTTTTATGTTAGAAGTTGCACTGCCCAAGATAAACAAGACACTTTGTGCTATGGACTAGAAAGATCAAACTTCTTTAGGTCCTACCACATTTTTCAGATACTGATTTTTGGTTTGGGTTTTGGTTTCTTTTTTTCTGTACTTTTTTAATTCAGACCTGTCCAGGTTTGGGTTGTTATTTTTTGTTTGGGTTTTTTTTCCCCTCCTTTTAATACTTCTTCTAATACTCTTACTGAGTAGAAAATGTCTTACTATTCTTGGACTGATCCCTGCTTAGACAGCTTTAGCAGTACCGAAACTCCCAAGCTGCACCTGTTCTGCAAGCTTATCTCCCACTGCTTATAAGTGACGGTTTCTAAGATTTTTACAAGTTTGCTACATTTTAAGATCTACCTCATACCATAGAATTGTATAATACCAGGTTGGAAGGGCACCTCAAAGATCACCTTGTTCAACAAGGCAAAAGCATGGTCTGAGCAAGAAGGTCCAGTACTCTGTCTGGCTGAATCTTAAAAGTGTCCAGCACTACTTCCCTGGGCAAATTATTCCAATGGCTGGTTGTTCTCACTATGAAAAAGTTTCCTCTAATTTCCAGTTGGAATCTCCCTGGGATTAATTTGTGTTCATTACCCCTCATCTTTTCCATGTAAGTCTTTGTAAAAACAGAGTCTTCATGCTCTTTGTACACCACTCTTTAAATACTGAAACATGATGCTAATATCTCCCCTAAGCCTTCCTTTCTCAAGGCTAAACAAACCCAATTCTTTCACCCTTTCCTCATTCAGTAGCTTCCCAGTCCTTTGACCACCTTTGAGACCCTTCTCTTAACTGTCCACAGCCTGCACACAGCTTTTTTGCGTATTGGGGACCAAAACTGAACAGGCCAGGTGTGGCCTGACAAGCACTGAGTAGAGAGGAACAATGATCTCTTTGTCTTTGCTGAAGATGCTTGTGTTGATATAACGCAGCATTCTGGTGGGTTTCTTTGCCACATATGCCATATATGTATATATCATATATTTTTGACATACATATATTATATATATACTTCAAGTACCTCATAAGGTATATCTCATAAGGTGTTTCAGAGTCATTTTTTGGTGTGTATGTGTTTATTGGCAGTAGATGCCAGAGTAAACCATAAGAGGTGAAGAAAATCAATAGAGAAGGGCAAGGAATTGTGCCCAAGTGTTGTGCCTTCTCCATTCTCCACCTGTCCCATATAGAAGAAAGACACCCACAATACAGAAGTCATTGCAGAATGTTTATTTTTTTACCTGGCATTTGTTTCAGGAGGAAGTCTACCAATGCTGTAGCAAAATCCATCCTCAAGTTTCTCTGGTGAAACATGTTTAATTACTGCTACAGTCTCACATCTGACTCATGTAGGCATAATCAAGCTCTAACAGAATTAAGCTACTTTAGTCTTTGTAAGGTAGCTTAAGAGATAGATACATTTTGGCACAATTAAACCAGCACAAATAAAAGCTTTTCTTTCCCTGATTTAGTGAGGTTTTCCATTTCTCTTTTATTTAAGTTAAATGTCTTTCATTCAATTTAATAGGAACTATTTTTTTAGTAATAATAATATAAAAAATGCTGACATTACCAGTATTATTTATTAAAAAAAAAAAAAACAAAAACAAAAACAAACCAACAAAAAAAACCAACCAAACAAAACAAAACCAGGCTGGCCAATTTGGTGAGGCAGGCTGTAAACTGAAGGGGGCCAGGTCCAAAGTGGAAATGCTACACCATCTCATCCAGCTGAGGAATAAGCCAGGCCAACCAGAACATTAACAAATGTTCTTCAGTTGCCTCCCAAGATGATACAAACCAGAAGGCCCATCACCTCAAACGTGCATATGGCTGTGGTGGGTCCTGGAAAGCTTGATGATAACTTTTTGCACAGGTGGTGAAGGAGCCAACAAGGAGAGGTGTGCTGCTGGACCTTGTACTAACAAAGGACTCATTGGGGATGTGAAGGTTAGAGGCAGCCTTGTCTGCAGTGACCACGAGATGATGGAGTGCAGATTCCTGCCTGGAGGAAGCAGGGCAATAATTTAAATTACAACCTTGAATTTCAGGACCTACTTGAAGGAATACCATTGGTTAGGATTCTAGAAGGTAGAGGCGTCCAAGAGAACTGGTTAATACTCAAGCATCACTTCCTCCGAGCTCAAGATCAGTGCATCCCTATGAGTAAGAAATCAAGGAAAGGGAGCAGAAGACCTGCATGGATGAGCAAGGAGGTTCTGGCAAAACTCAAACAGAATAAGGAAGTTTACAGAATGTGGAAACAGGGACAGGCCACTTTGGAGGAATATAGGAACGCTGTCAGAATAGTCAGGGATGTAACAACGAAAGTTAAGGTCCATTTGGAATTCAGTCTGGCAAGAGATGTCAAGGACAACAACAAGTGCTTCTTCAAGTACATCAGGTGCAAAAGGAAGACTAGGGAGAATGTGGACCCACTGATGAATGGGACCTGTACAGTTCTGGGATCCCCAGTTCAAGAAAAAAAAAGGAACTACTGAAGAGAGTACAGCAGAGGGCTATGAAGATGCTTGGGGACTGGAGCATCGCTCTTAGAAGGAAAGGCTGAGAGAGCTGGGCCTGTTTAGCCTGGAGAAGAGATGACTGAGAGGGAATCTAATTAATGCATACAAATATCTTAAGGATGGGTGTCAAGAGCATGGGGCCAGATTCTTTTCAGTGATGCCCAGAAACAGGATAAGGGGCAGCAGGCACAAAATGAAACACAGAAGTTCTATCTGAATGTGGCAAAGAACTTCTTTACTTTGAGGCTGACAAAGGACCAGAACAGGCTGCCCAGAGAGGTTATGAAATCTCCCTCTCTGGACATATCCATAACCACCTGGACACATTCATGTGTAACCTGCTCTAGGTGAACTTGCTCTGGTGGGCAGGGAGTAGTTGGACTAGATCTCCAGAGGTCCCTTCCAAACCCTACCATTCTGTGATACTGTGATTCTGTAAAGCATTAAAACACCCTATTACTATTAAAGGAACATTTACTGAGGTCTAATAAGAGACAAATCAACTTTTCATTTAAGTGCCTCTAAAATAACACAAAGCAATAAATGGCTAGTTAAATATTTAATGATACTGTAACTTATACTGTACCAACAGAAAAAGCTTTTTCTTTTCCAATTTAACACTACTGCCCATTATCATTAGGGAAAATGTTTATTATTATTCTAATTGCAAACCGCAAGTTAAAATCCATCCTCATTTAAAAGCAAATAATGCTGCTTAAATGCTTAATATGTATATATATCTCCTCAGAATTTTTCTGGGAATGCTTATATTTATTATAATTGTCTGTTTTCAAGCATGGATATAACACAAGACTAGAGGTTGTCATTGGAAGGTGATACAGGCCTCATTTTAGAAAATGGTGTTCCAATAGAAAAAGCATTATAGCCCACATTCTGACATCAGATTCATGTATACAAGCATGTACAGAAGAAAGTATGCAAAATAATTTCCAAAGATAGAATCCAACTTTTCTTCTTAGTCCTGGAAACACTACATTTTCAGAGTGTTTCACTTGTCAAGGCGAGCATAGAGACTGTCTTCCTGTGTTTTCATCTTATTGCTGTTCTATGTATTTTTTTGCTTCTCTGCTGTGTAGCTTTTTAAAACTTTGACAACATGACAGTCACAAAATTTCTTTTTGCTAATCTGCTAAAATTTGCAGAGATCAAGAAGGACAACTATAGATATAAACTTTTATAGTTCATTCAGTTGGGAAGGAAAGAAGTAAATTGCCAAAATTATTTCAATCATCTCTGTTCCCCAAAAGAAAGCAAAATTGGAAAGGTTTTCAGGGGAATTTAAAGTTTTGAAAGGAAACCTTTTGTTTTGCAACTGAAAAACTGAGATACAAAGAGTAGCTGGCAGCAAAAATGACAACTGAAAGAAGCACTTTTAAAACTTATTCTGTTGTCTTGACTTCATTCTCATATGAAATCACTATCATGTCTTATTTTAGAGCACACAGGACCATTTCTCTTTATTCTTATTCTAGCTCAGTTTGTCCCTACAATTTAGGTCCTCAGGTCAAACGCCTTGCAATCCCAAGAACCAATGCAATAGAAATTTCATCCAGAAGTGACATTCAAGCACCCTTTGATAAACCATCCCCTGATATTATCTCATGACAGACTAGACTTTCAGGAAAAGACCAAAAGCCACAATTACTGAGGAAAGGGAGACAGGTGAAGGCTATCCCACTTTCTTATGAAGCAGACATCAATCTGCTTGACATCAGACTGATGATATCAGTGCTACTTGATGTCCATCACAGTGATGCCTGGGACACAGATGCATTTTCCACTGCTGGGGTCCTTCTGTGGAGTCAAACCCCATGGAGATTTCTCCTGGGGAAGGATTTTCATCCTGGTCCTGAGGAATCTCTACACATTTTAACTTTACACAACAGCTGTCCCACGTTAGTTCATGCATTTGCTCTTTACTTACCAAGATACGGAAATGAGCAGGCATGGTAACAGCAACTGCTTATTGCTAATGACAGATATATGACTGTCTGTAGTGATCTACTCTGTGTTATCATGATGGCACCTCACTGCTTCTGGTTTGCAATTCCTGCATTTTTCTCTCTTCAGCCCTTTCCATTCCTAAGAAATTTCATTTTCTTTCCTGAGAATTGATTTAACTATAAAAGCAAAGGATAAGACAGCTTTTGAGCCAGTTAAATGATTTAAAAATCTGGGACTGTTTGATCCATCAACAGGCATCAGCACTGAGGTTAAGCCTGCAAGAAGGCAAGGACTTTATTTAATTTTATTTTTTTTAAGCCCATGAGAAGTTATTTACAGTTGAGGCAAAGATTAAAGATGTTGCGAAATTTACTCACCCTTCATTTGACTGGGAAATATGGCAAAGTAGAGTCATGGCATGGATGCTGCCACTCCTGACATTCTGTTAGCTTGCTTGTATGAAATGCGTTCAGCCAGTGCAGTAATGTTTGTAAAGCTTATTGGAAAAGGTATCAAAACATTCTGTTGTCTATTCAGTGAAGCTTAAGCATATCAACTTTAAGGTTATTCTGTGTCTCACTTACACATCTTGACTTCCCTACACATTTCCTTTGCAAAGTTTCTCTCTCATAAAAGCTTGCATTTATTTCTGTGTTCAAACTACTTTGTACCGTTTCACTGTTCAGTAATGTAAATTATTTGATTCATGGCTAAGGTTCAGAGACATAAAAGCAGAGATTTGCAGCTTTTTACAGTCTGCATATGTTGCAGAAAGGCATATTTAAAGAATCTAGGGAAAAAAAGCCAGGCAGTGGACCATGTGATTCGTTCTCTCCTGGTGATCATATTTTACTTGCTGTTGATCTCCTATACTGTCCAGTTTCATTTGTGTCATTCACCTGTTGTATCTCGTTTGTCAGTCAGATTGAAAACTTACAGGGCCAAAAAATGTTGGTTTGATCATTCAGTCTCATAATCAAGTTACTAATGGCTTGTACCTTTATATTTGCTGCAGATGAAGAGCATATATATTATTATCCTTTCCTAAACATGGTCTAAATGTTCAGCAATTACAGTTGATTTAGAGTGCCTGGTATCTGAGTGCCAACATGAGCCATTTTAAAAGGTCACCAAAGGAAGGGAAGACTGAGCACTCCCTGGGTTTTAAAAAGAGAGAGAGAGAGAGAGACTTAGAGATCACAAACTGAATGCTTTAATGCTTTGAAAATAATGCCTCTAGAAGCATGTCTGTTTCAGACATTTCAAGCATGAGACATACCTTACTTCTGAATAATGCTTTTTTCCACACAGAGCATTACAATAAAACTAAAATGCAATCAAAAGAAAGAAAGACAGGATGTAATACAAAAGATGGTACATCGTGATATGTGGTACACTGGAATAAATGAATCAATTAATTTAAATGTGGATCCTATTAGTTTCTGGTGGGGGCGTGCTGCTGTTACTGGTTATTATTAGCACCGTCTTACTTCCCAGAACTCACATACCCTGTATTGATGTGATGACGGAAACATCATCCCTTGCTTGACTTCAGATATCCACATCCACTTCTCATAAAACACATAATTAAGGAGGGAATACATATTAATTAAAACCAGATGAAATTAATCAAACTCTGTCTTTGTAGGGTGCTCATGGTTCTACTCTAGCTTCCTTGCTTGCTCAGAGTTTGTAGTGGTGCTCCAGAAGCTTTATCCAGTGGAAAGTATATCTCAACAAATGAAAAATACATGTGTTTTTCTCATGCCACTCTATATTGACTGAGTTTGCGCATCTGAAGGTCAACAAAGGTCATGAAGGGTCTAGAGAACAAGACTTATGAAGAGTGGCTGAGGGAACTGGGGCTGTTTAGCCTGGAGAAGGGGAGACTCAGGGTGGGACTTTATTACTCTCTACAGCTACCTGAAAGGAAGTTGCAGCAAGATGGGGTTTGGACTCTTTTTCCCAAGTAACAAGCGATAGGACAAGAGAAAATGTTCTCAAGTTGTGTCAGGGAAGGTTTAGATTGGATATTAAAAAACTGTCTTCACTGAAAGGGTTGTCAAGCACTGGAACAGGCTGGCCAGGGAAGTGGTGGAGTCACCAACCTGAAGGTATTTAAGAGACATGTAGATGTGGCACTGAGGGACATGGTTTACCGGTGGACTTGGCAGTTCTAGGCTAACAGATTTGATGATTTAAAGGTCCTTTCCAACATAAATGATTCTATGATTCCATGAAAACACAGCGAAATGATATGAAAGACAACAATATGCAATAAGTGAGTTATGCAGGTAACAGGTTAAGAAACAGAGGTTTGGCTTCATTACTGGCACTTAAAGCTGAAATTCGTCAGGGTGTCTTAAAAAATCCTTGCAATTGTCTCTCCAGGCCTCACTGTGCTCAACATAGCCCGTCACCAGAGTACCCTGTTCATGGGTGTCATGGTACAGAAGTGCTCATCTTCCTAACACAGTCAGGGTGGCTTGATTTTACAGTCTGGGATTGTTAATTCTCTGAGTCCTTCTCATCAGTAAATGGCAAGCAAGGAACAAATAGTATAAGTCATGAACAAGACTACAGTCTCTGTATTGAGGATTATTCTGACCTCTCCTTTCCTTTCAAAAAACACAGAAGAAACAAGGCAAAGACTGTTTCTCCAAAAGAGGGAAATCTGGGTTTGCCTCCTCAGTAGATGCAGATGCTCCTCCCAAGGAGCTCCATTCCAAGCAGAATTTGAGAGGCCCATGAAGATGCACATAAGCTTGCCCTATGAAAAGAAGCCCAGGAGATGCTGAACAGAGACACTGAGACCACTCTACAGCGCTGAACAGGAAGGGGGAACAGTTTACAAACTGCCTCTGCTTTGGGGCTGGGCAACGGCAGCCCTCCCTTTCTGAAACTCAGCTGGTAGCTGCACTCAGCATGCACTACAGGGACTGTGGCTGGCTCAGGGGCTGCATGACACAGATATGCCATAGCAAAAGAGATCTTACGGGCAGGGTGGTCTCTTGGGCTGTCCCATGGCTGAAGACTCAGTACCAGTAATTCTACATCCAAGGTCTGTGAAGATGCCCTTGTGGAAATCAAAAAGAAAGATCAAAAGTAGGCATGAACAAGGAATAACACTCTCTGAAGTTACTACTTTCATTGTTACTTTTGTATTTCATAGCCCAGTACATCACAGGGGGTTTTTCACTCCATTTTTTCTTTTCTCTCTCTCCTATTTTTTTTTTTTTTGTGATGTTCAGCAGAGTATCTTCTTTTCATCTTACTTGATGGATTTTTTCCCCTAGTTGTTTCAGTTGTTTTATTCCCTGGAACGCAGCTTAGGGCTACCTTGTTTTCTACTGTTAAAGTGGCACCATGAAACTTCTTGCTGTCTCATGGCGTGGTCTCGCACTGACAGCTTTTGAGAACAAAGCCCTGCTTTAACTGTGAGTTCAGTCTCCAGGGTTTCACACCCGCAGAATTCAGTTAAACTCACTGAAGCTTTGCACCTTTCTGTGTGGGAGAGGACAGGGCGAGAAGCAGCTGAGTGGGAGACACAGAGCATACACTGAGTTAAAGTGTACGTATGTGTCATATGTCTCTTTAATTCCACTTTAAATTCAGCCTCTGAGTTTAGTCAGGGCATGCAATAGGTTTGATGCTAGAGGTACACAGTAGCCTAGGGGTAACCATAAGAAGGAAATGAAGAAAAAGAGAGAAGAGAAGAGAAGAGAAGAGAAGAGAAGAGAAGAGAAGAGAAGAGAAGA